>CM023617.1:8842048-9069548 GCA_013358685.1 Antennarius maculatus | reverse complement strand
GCAGTCCTTCTCCCTGATTGACACCCAGCATTATATCATAGTTAAGAAACTCTCCCTGTTCCATCAGTATCTCTGGGTCATCTGGTATGACATCGCCATCGATTACAGGACCAAATGCCACACGGTATCGGGCGGGCTGGATATCTTGCTCTACCAGCTCCTTGGCAGTCTTCTTCTGTAAGCAGGAGACCATGTCCACAGTGTCCAGCACGTTGCAGCCAACTCTCTCAGCCAACATTCTAGTATACTTAACTGGTTGGTAGTTAACAGCCCAACTGGAGAGTGCTGAACCACTTTGGATAATGGCTCTATGGAACAAACCTTGGGATACAAAATTAGGAACAACACAAGTCCGATTAACAGTGATAAGCTTTGACCCATCATGGTATATTTGAGGAGAAACGCTAATATCATTTTGATGTACTCTGAACCAACATATGATTTGCTTTGCACTAATTGCTATTCAATTGAATCAATGCTTGGTTGTCACAAAAAGTCCAGAATGATAAATGCTAAAAACAAAGCTAAGTGTGATGGAAAAGAAATTGGAACCTGAGATATTAAAAAAAGATAAACAGCTTTAGTGGAGTTTCACTAACGAGAAGCTTCTCAGTCAAGTAGAGGAAGAAATTAACTGCTGATAGCATTTTGGTCCATTCTATTGCTATGATAATGGCTTAAATTATGAGTATAAGCCTATTTGCATTTTTTTTCTGTTGATGTTTGTTTGTTTCATGTGTTAGGTATACATCGCTGATTCAAACTGTGTAGCAGTGTGTCTGTATTGAGAGCTGAGTATGCAGTAACCCTGATCCCTCAGTGTTGATACAGTAAAACCTCTGCTCTGTTGAATTGTTTATATGCAGCGCATCACCTCAGTCTCCTAGGATTTTGTGTCCCACCTAAAAATGACAACTGATACATTGCATATATTCAACTGAAAAATACTCTACTGAAGTTAAGACATAGCAGTTGCTTCAAAAAGAGTGCTGGGACAGTGACACTTAGTTCCCTTTCTACTGTCATGTATTTAAATTTTTTAGGGCAGCAGCTAGTCTACTTCAAAGACAACTGGAGGGCTTTTTCTGCAATGGAGCGAGGGCATCTAATTCAAACCACAAAAAAAGGCCGCAGCCTCCCTGCCATTGATGAAACTGCACCATTTCTGGCCGTCTAATGATCATGTCCAGTATCAATGGGAGGACCAGGGTAATTATACAGCAAAGATAAGATGTTAAATTCTCAGTGGCCACCCATATGGAATCACCCACCTTTGATTCTTGCATCGAGCTTTGATTAAGTGTTAACAAAAGGCATGATATCCATATACATACATATACATACATACATATTTTAGTGTAATTTTCTTTCTTTGGATACCAGGCTCCTCCAGGTCATGAATTATACATGGACCTTTTAATCAAATCCCCATTGACTTGTGTTAAATAATAGTTGATAGTTTAAAGTTGTCGTGAAAGCTGGACTAAACAACAGCTTTCTTTTTTACAATTTTATATGTGTTCAAATCTGATATGAATAAAACATCATAAACAAACAGCATCAAACAAAATTAAAAAATATCCCCCTTGAGATGTTATACATACAGATTCATTTATTACCATAATTCTCAAGGTAACAGTCCTCAAAGGCATTCACTTTTGGATGCATGAGAAACAGATATGAAAAAGGGAAAAGGAAAAGTCACAGCTTTCAACAAAAGCACTGCCAATGTAACTGTGAAAAAACAAATGCTTTTTATTTGTGACAGAAAACTTTTGAAGAATTTGTTCTTTTTTCAAGTCCTGATTTTTTCACAAATTTATCTTTTGGAAATAGTCTGAACTTAATTTTTGTGAAACACAGAATGCTGAAAAATATAAGACACCAAATTTGAATATTAGATGGTCTGAACGGTAAAAACACAGAGATGCAGGTGAGTATGATGGCACAGTGAAAACTATCTCATGCTGGTAGGCATCTCTAAGATTAACGTTTTAAGAGGCAAAGCTTTTAGGCTGATTAGATTGAACAGGGAACAAAAGCCATCACTTACTAAACAAATGCCCCCTCTACCTTGCTGCCATATCTGAACATTTTATCTCTCTGACAGACCATTTAGAGCTGTATTTGAAACAAAAAAAGGAAATTCCAAAGTTATAAAAACTTTGTGTTTATTCAAATTCGGAGAGGTTCTTACCTTCTGAATGGTGGGACAGGGTTAGCAGACTGACACAAGAAGCACCAATTCCAGATCCAAAAACTGTGATGCGGCCTGGGTCTCCCCCAAAGTAACCAATGTTCTTACTTATCCAACGTAAAGCTTGAATCTGATCCAGGAGTCCATAGTTCCCTTTTGCTGCCTGGTCGCCAGTACTAAGAAAACCTAAGATACACGGACAGACAATATTACCAGAGCTGAAGTAGAGCTACAGTACATGCCATAGCTTTGATCTAAACTTGCAGCCCAGCATGATATCTGAATGAAGTGAAACCATTTTCCCTCTAGTGCAAATATGCATTTGGTCTCTCCCATAGCGTCTTGACTACTTTCGTCAACTCTACCCCTAATAGTCTCCACACGGCGGTGCCCCTCAGGAAATGATCAGGGTTCTTCTTGTCAAACTTGAAGACTCCTCCGAAGTGACTGGATAAAAGTACATAAATAAATCTTTTACTTGTGCCTATCTTTTTACAAGAATGTCATAAAAAACACAGAGGTCACTTTCATCTTCAAATTGTTCTTATTGCTCATTCCCCTGTCGGGTCTCATCTAAAAATATAAATAAGGAAATGAAAAACTTCTGACCTTGGGAATTTTTGCATCCCTGCATAAACCTTTAAATTCTTTTTTTTTTCCCCAAGAAAGAAAAAGACTGATCATGTTGTACAGATTTATCAATCTAATGGAAAATTGACTGGGTCTAACAAGGACAAGATATCAATTGTATTTGAATATTTTTTTTCTGAGGACATCAATTGTAATAAAAGGAAGCTGGACCATACACAGCTGTCAGCTGATTATACATTTTCATACGATTTAACTTTTCTCTTATGTCTCCTCTCTCATTATAGGTTAATAATCATGCAGCACAAGGTGAAATTAATCACCGCCGTCACATTTTATTGTCTACAATTAAATAGCGGCTGAACACCCCATTGGAAACCTCATTAAGAGTTACCACACCGAAACGCTGTCATCACCTAATATTCCAATTCTATAGTTGAGTGTGACGACAACAACATTCCCATAGCTGGCCAGTACGCTGCCATCCATCATGTTCCCAGTGCCCTCCATGTAGGAGCCTCCATGGATGTAGACCATCACTGGTCGAGCTTCAGAGTCCCTTATATCTGCAAGGTCAACACACACACACTCTGATCAAACAGAGGTAATGAAACAGATACTGTGGCTAAATTATATTAAGTGAGCATGAGTCAGTGTGAGCTCAGTATGAAGTATGGGTAAAGGCTGCTTAGAGAAGGTGTGTAGAAGCAGTGGAAGGCCTGAGGTTTGTAAGCTGCAATGATAATCAGAAAATGCATGGTGAATAAACTCTGACAAAGAATCTATGACTAAATGTTACATGTAATTTACAATAGCTGCATTAAGTGCTCAACCATACATTGTACTGCTGTACTGTAGCTGACAGTCTATACATAAGAGGTAGAAGGAGAAAAAAATCTATTAATTTCACATGCAGTTTGATCTCAGTTGAGGAAAAAATCATTTATTGCCCATGCATGCACAAACATTGGAGCCGTGTTTTACATGTGTAAACCATGTAAAACTGAAAAGTACCACTTCAAAAGAAATGTAAAATCTATGCAGCATGTTTGGACACCAATTTTTCTGTACATAACAGAAATCTAAGACAAATAAGTGGATAATGATCTCTAGATCACTGTGCAAGGTTGCAGATGAAGCACTTATTCAAAAGATTGCAGTATTTTAAAGCATGACATGCAGGAGAAGAAAACGTATACGGTCATGATTGACAGTGTATTATTACTGTATAGATAAGATATTTTCAAGATAAAAGACCAACCCAACAGTTAGTCTGGAGAGAAAAAAAAATTGGATGATTTCCATCCCCCAAAACTAAAAGAAGCTAAAAGAATCCATGCATCAAGACTTTGAGCTCTTAAAAATACCTTCAGATATATGAGTCTCAGCATGTGAGAAAGCCGCCCCCTTTTTCTTGTGTTGGCTCCCTGGGGTTCACATGAGGAAAAGAAGAAGTACAAAATTCAAAATAGAATGTTTTGCTGTGCCTGTTATTTAATACGATCCAATCAAACCAACAAGATTCAGGAGAAAAAAAAGATGAACAATAAATTCTAGGGAAAAAAAAGTTTAGTTAATTTGGATTTTTTCATTCCCTCATGACTTTTCATGACTAGAGACATGAAAAGGAAAATGTTTGTTTCTTTTAACAGTTTATTATGTGTGGTGTCATTTGGATCCAGCTGCCTCAGCAATGACTGGAGTAATACATCTTTCATGGTTGATTTTATCTCCCTATACAGTTTTATTTCTCTCCAAAGTGCAAAAGCACTGCAGTGTAGTTACCAAAGATAAGAGGTATATAGTTGTATTGATGAATATTTAATGAAAGTCACGCACTGCCTTAGGTTTACTTTAAATAAACAATGATTAATTCTGAAAAAAAAATGTAGAGGGAGAAGTCGTTTTATTTCTGTTGAAACGAGAATGCAAACTTGAGATTTAATTAACCTGTTTGTGCTTCGGGTGAGGGGGCCATTAGGGAGCACTCAGACCAGGAGCTTTGCAAAATGTGGTTGCACCATTTTGGATTGCTGCTTCTCAAGCAGGCTGTTTATCTGCTGTTGCTACGTTACTATAGAAAAGTCAGTCAGCGAGTGCAGTGTTACAGACAAAAGCTGAATACAGTTCAACTTTGAAATGTTGAAGGTTTTGTATTATACTGAATGTTGGAGGAGTGAAGTAATACATAAAAAAAACATTTTTAAAAGGTGTATGGATATAAACTGAAAGGGAACTCTATTTATCAAAATATAAGACTGATATTTGAAGTTTAGAGATGATACAGCATCATTTGTAATGTCATATTGTCATGCTAATCGTCAGATTCCCTGTCATGCAAAATGTTGTTTGGCTGGTGCAGTTCAGTTCTGTTAGATGCAAAAATGGGAGGGATGCAGCAAGTGATCGACAGGGGCTGAATCCTGTACCACGCTAATTGGGCACCAACAGACATGCTGTTTAAAAAGCAGACATTTTTAATAAAAAATATGCCGTAATTTGACAAACATGAAAAGAGTGGGTACTGCTAGCCCTGCTAGCTCTTCCAAGTCATTCTTCATAATTACATTTTGATGTTAAGCAGTGACAATCAACTCTGCTGGGCTCATTATTTTAAAAATTAAAATTATTGCTTCATTTAGGTGAACTAATACTTGAACACCTAACCTCAGCATTATTTCAGTGGGTATCTATTAGTGAGAAAACAAGTGCATATCCAATGCATTTCCATTATTTTGTGGATCTACGTACATTTACACACAATCTGTGACTAAAAAGGCATCAGGTTCTGTAGCAATAACTGCTAAAATATGAATACTAAAAGTAAATTGCTTTAACTATAAGAGCATAGTTATTTCAATTGGATAATAACTGCAAAATGTAAAACACGACACTTTGGATTGGATGGTAAATCAGCCTCTGGTGGCAGCAATGGCATGAGCAGTGATCATAAGCATGCTTTATGATGACGACAATATGACATCGGAGCCACCATAATAATGATCAATGGACATGGGATGTCATTGATGTCCGCTATGTCACACCAACTCACCATCCTCAGTCGGAGTGTAGATATTTAGGTATAAACAGTCCTCGCTCTGATCCTGAATGTATGTGGCTACTGTGTCCAGGTTATAGGTGAACCATATGGGCATCATGATCTCCGGGACAGTGTTGTGAATGTTCTGAGGGCACACAGGCATGAAGTGGGTGGCATTCTTGATACCTGACCAAGAAGAGGGCTGCTCAGGGGGCATAAAACGCTTCTCGCCCACAGGTGGAGCGGCATATGGGACCCCCAGATACTGATCAACGGGCCTGAGCACCTCACTGGGCACAGGAACCCTGAGGCCTCGCAGTTTTCCAAATTGGGTGGTCACTGTCGGGTAGAACTTCTGGCTTGTTGCCTTTGTGAATGACCAGCAGGAACAAAGTATCCACCACAGAAGTGCACAGTGGGTAATGGTAACAGTCCCTTGCTGATGTAGAAGGTGCGCAGGCAACAGATGGTCTCTAAATGTAGCCAGCCACATGGTCTGGTCAAAGCAGTGCTGTTGCACAGCACAAATACACTGTGGTGTCTGCTCAGTCCCTCGGAACTGATCCTGTCAAACAGACATCAGTCACTGTGGCTTTGGCTGAGAAGGTTATCAAATCCAAATTCACCTCAGCCAGGTACGGGATGTCCCCACTTTTCATTGCAGTGCATAGAAATCTGAAAACAAGATGATCAGAAAATGTCAAATGTTTGAATATAATTGCCTCCTTGTACGTTTTGGCTGTGGTGATCCCAGACACAAAGACTCCAGGCACAGAAGCCCGTTGCACCCCCTGACATATGGTAAGCCTCATTTACTAATGTTCCCATGCATAATACCCTAATTGGAGGTTCAAGAGGATTGTTACTCATTCCAATATGTGGCTGTTTGGGGGGTGCTTTTTGCAAACATTCCCGCCGTTGTGCCTCTCCTGCGAGTGCAACTCTGCTTCGTTTTCCTCAGTCACTCTAACACTTTAATGCTCACAAGCTCTTGGGATAAACTGCTGTCTTAAAGTAGATTATATCAAAGAATGTAGATTTTTAAAATTGCATGGACATGTTTAATTACATGCACATTTTCATTAAATTCTCTAACATAAGTTCAACCTGAAGGGTCAGATATATTGAAGAATATTTCTGTCACATAAAGCTAGCTAATTAATAACTCAGCCTGATTTAATTAAATTAATGCAAATCATCTGTGCTTATTCAATCACTTTCTATAAAATTAAGAGGGAAATTCTACACAAAAATAATGGGGTTATTGAAATATCAAACATGCATAATGCATTTCAAATGACTTAAGTTCTCTATTCTAATTCATTCAAGTTGAATTTGTTTTCATTGACTCAATGTCTGTGGATCAGTGGAGGAGGCAAAGGTAGGAATACGAAAAATCTTTCTGTGATGTTTAGAGTGACATTGCAAAAGCATCTCAACTTAAAAAGTGTTCAGTTCTCCTTCTCTTATGAAGAAGAAGTAAACTGAAGAGCAAAAATGAACACATCTTTAATACGCACTGAAGGAAAACTAAAAGGATCACCTTGGGACAGAATCATCTGAGCTGATAATGGTAAGGTAGGTAAAGCTTCTGTCTAACATCTAGGAAACACTGCCACACAATATAAGAGCCTCCTCGAACCCCCAGCACCATTTTCCATCCTAATGGGTAGTCCATTAGATGAAAATGGAGAGTGAGGATCTTTTATTCAGCTTTTATGCCCATAAGAAATGTATTGCTTAAATTTATTTCCTTACATATGTAGAAATGCATGCTCCTTTTTCATAGAAACCATAAATGTAATGTTGTTGGATTTTGCTTTGATATCAGTACCACAATCACCTATTATTTTATATGTATTATCATATATTGATCATATTATTTCATTTTCTGAAGCTGAGAAATGGTCAGGTGTTCTAATGTTTAATTTATTTTTGTCTATTTGTTAAATTTATTTTATTTCACTTATTTGTTGAGAACATATGTACCTAAAAATTGCACTATGCTGTACTGTGTATGAACTGTGTTTATACACAGTCCATACACAGTACAGCATAGTGCATTTTTTTTTTGCAATTATGCAAGTGGCAACTTACATGATCTGAATTTTGTTTTACAAGTGAAATATTCTCAATATCATGTCTGGAACGGATATGGAACACATATCATATCTGGAACAAATATAACATTAGTATATAGTGTATATTACCGAGTACAGTTCAGGACCGCATTAATAAAAATGCACAGTTTTGCTTTGCATTGTTGTGATCTGCTTTCATATGTGTGAGGACAAGTCATAGCTAGCTGTGGGTTTACCAGTGTGCACACTGTAGTAAACAGGAGAATACACATTAACACAGATGCTACATATGGTATGCCAATTAGGCATCAATGTAAGCTCACCCATGGAGAACCACGGAGAGCAAACTGTGTTCTGCTCCTTCCAATTAACTACTTTGTCATCCAAAATGCATCCTGTCTCAGTCCTTTCTGGGAGCAGTTGGCTTAATATACTCGACATCAGATTCTCGCTGCCTTGTTCAATGAACAAAGCAAAAACAAGCTTGTTAACCTAATCAACTTTATTGACAAGTACTGTCTCGAGCGTTGTGGAAGACTGCAGCCAAACAGCTTTCTCTCAATCTGATGAACATATCTATTAGAACTAAAGATGCTATCTTCCTCCTAATATGACAGACTCATTAACCAGATGTGGTGAATTGGCTTTTCTCTTTGCATGCAGCATTTTGTTTACACTGGTAGGAACATAAGCACAGATAAATTAAGTATATTCTCTCTTTCACAAATGTGAAGGAGCACATTACCTGATACTGGAAATCATTAGTTTGCTCAAATGTAAATAATGGGAAAAAATGGAGCACAATATCACAAGGGTTCATTAAAGAGCCAGTGCTGCCACAAGCCAGATTAGTCTGTATTAATAAATGTTCCCCATTATCAATAAAGGATAAACCCGTCTCCTTCCATCCTCTATCTGTGTGACAGTGATGTACGGCTCCCCAGACATTAAAATGGAAAAGATAAAGAACACCAATTTTTTTCTTTTTTCTTTTGTAGATTGGGCACATCTTCTGGTTTGAAACAGACACAGATGATAAATCGTTTGGAGGAAAGAAACTCTTTCTGCTCACAAACCTGGTATGAATTAGAAATTATTAAGTTGGCACTCATGGGTTGTCTAGTGGGTATATCCGGTGAGAAGTGGTCCGCTGTGTCGACTGGATGAAAGAGTGAAAAATAAGATCCATGCTGGGGCTTTAGATCGCATGGATAAATTAATTCTTAAAATGAGTGACCGTTAAAATCTGTATGAATTCTTGATATCATTCTCGATAGACTGGCAGTTTTTCTTTGCAGTTGAATCAAATCAAACCTCTAAATTAAATGACAGGTGACAAAGCTAGGGTGTTTACTGTAGAGCTGATGATTATCAAAGAAGTCAACTGAATGCTTTCAGTTTTGGGTGATTCTGTTTTCCAACTTGTGCTCAGAGATTACACAGACAAACATAAAAGCTTCCAACAAATATAGGCTGTGAAATTTAAATAAACCATCACTTGGTAAGGTTTGATATACTGCAAAATTAAGACAAAAGAAGATTTTTCAATCATGGATTCAATATTTATTGTCATCTACGGATTCCAATAAATATAAGTAATGGAGTTCCAAAATCAAATTGTTGTACCAATAGGCAGACAGATTTAGTTTCGGCAAAAAGACTTTCCCCAACCACTTCAATTCCCATTTGACAGACTTGATCTCATTTACAGACCTATTAGAATGATTGCTATAATCACGTCTCTCGTGTCCTGACTATCTGTACACCTTCATCATCGACAGACACATGAATTAACAGCAGTTCACCACTAATAAAAATGTCCAGGACAACATGTTATTGATTAGGTTCCGGTAGCCTGGGGCCCTTAACATGAAAGCACGAGGAGCTGTGTCAGACACTGGACTCCCAATGTCCTTGTGATTCGACTTGTGTGGATCAAAACTGTTTTAGTGGTTTTCCCCAAACCCACCTAATATAGCAGTGCCATAAATATAGACAGGGATTGATGCAGAGAAGACCTGGCAGGGAACATGCAGGTAGCACTCAACATGATGATCTACGTTTCATAAATTAATGCACAGATCGAGACCCATGGAGATAACCACAGCCACAGCCCAGATAGCATCGACAAACTGCTGTGTGTGTGTGTGTGTGTGTGTGTGTGTGTGTGTGTGTGTGTGTGTGTGTGTGTGTGTGTGTGTGTGTGTGTGTGTGTGTGTGTGTGTTTGCGCGCGTGTGTGTGCTGCCTCACGTTGAGCCTGACAAGCTTGTTTAATCCGGGTTTAGGACGATGTTATTCTGAACAAAATAGAGAAAAATAGGAAACGGATGCTCCGTCAATGTCCATCCATGAGAATTCGCTTTGGATGAAACAATCAGCCCAGATCTCAGTGATGAATCTGAACAGAGATTCGTCCCATGGAAAAAAACAGAATCATTAGGTTAACTCACCTGCTTTTACAGGAGCTGATACGCGCTCCATGACGAGATTTCCTCCATCCTATGCGCCTCAGTTTCGCTGTAGGACAATAGGCTGTGTGAAATATTTCCCCGGTCCACTATCAAACACACAGATCTTTACTATCTTATCTCCTGCTTTACTCAGTCTGTGTGCTTTGCGCATTCACGACGCCAAGGTCAGGAGCGCCAACGATTTTAATGGAGCGCCCACCACAGAGATCTCACTGCCAGCGCGTTACTAGGCAACCACTGGGATACGCCAGTGCATTAAATTCACCCTCCAACAACTGAGAAAATCCTAATTTAGAAACCATCAGGTAGCCACCCTAACCCCGTACAGCACTCGTGTAGTCAGGCTCTTTGTGTTCAGGCAGAACCCATCCACCTTTTATCGGGAGCGGAGTGTGCGCATGAATTGTGCAGGCTCACAAGCTGGGGCGTTCATCCTGACTACAAGCCATTTAATTGTCTCACGCCTTTTAGCAAGGTGTGACAAGACAAAACGGTATAGGAAAAGAAAACAACAGAAAAAAAAAAACAAAAACAAAACATAACGTGTCCTGTAATGTTTCCCATTTGGCTTTGTAATATATTTTAAATTAGATTCCTAATCACTTTATCTCCGTTCAAAGCGTAACCAAGATCAATTTATCACGTTTATCAAGACTCCATCCTTTCAAATAGGAAATTGCATTTTAAAAAGTATTGCAATGACAGCTCTGAAACATCAGCACCACACTGGTTTAACAAGCAGAATAAATAAGCCATGCATTGGTTTTGTTCAATTTTATCTGGTCGCAATAATAAACTGATTTACGAGCCAGAAAAGTTACTTCTCTCTTTATGGACCACCAGGAGCACCTCGGAAGCAGCAAAATCATATTTTAATGAGGGATTTGAGCTCAGTATTCTGCTGCATTCTTAAGCTGAAGTTGAAATAAACATTTGATTGTCAAACTAAAATCTTCCACATCCATACACTGTACATCCAGCAGCATATAGATCAGCGAGTTGCTGACAGAGCAAATATTTCCCCATATATACTTTAATGCCCAGCAGTCTTAAGAACAGTAGCTATGATGGTGTGATTTGTGCAGAGCTGAGCTATTGTTTTAATAGCAATTGGAAGAGATGTCTGTTTCAAGCTGGGTGATAAACCCAAAGAGAAGTTTTTAATTTAAAAAAGCATAGTAATTTGATTCTCATGCAGAGATACATAAATAGTGGGTTCCAAGAATGAGAATGATAAATAGATTTGTTTTTACCAGGCAACTGTAAACAGGATAGTGCATTCCAGGTCATTGTAGATGGGCATTATGAGTTTGTCCCTGTGGAAAACAAAGAGTTCATCAAGTGCATCTTGAAAGGAAGACTTTTTAATTAAAGATACAATTTCTAGTCCAGATATTTGCAGTCATGGACAGTTTCTTCTGATGTATGGGCTGAATCAGCTTGATTAGGGATAAAGATGCAGCAATTTCCGTGGCCATGGGTCTGCCAGGATACCCATTGTTTCTTAAGTCAGGATGTGAGAAATATTCAAATTTTCTTTAATTATGAAAAGGTTGATTTGGCATCATTTGAGCATGTTGACTTGGAGCTGTTGCTCTCATAAGAACATTTCTATTCATGACATAAATTTGAGTAAATCCATATGTATTGGCCGTAATACATGTACCAGAATGGCAGTGTTTGCAGCTGGATATGGGTCTCCCAGGGGTTGCACCTTCATCTCCAGTTTAATTACAAATATATTGAATCTTTAGCACCATCATTTTGAGTGGTGGAAGCATAGGACCATGACCAGATGTTTGGTTGGACAAAGCCTGACCAAGAGCAATGGTTGACCTCGATGAAAGTGAAGATTTTTGAGGGAACAAGTTTATTAGGCAATTGAGAAGGGCTTTCGTCTGCAGAAGACAGTGATGAAAACATACTGACCTGACAGCATATTCTAGGGTGGAAGGAGAACTCATGAATCCCTTATGACTTGACATCTGTGAACATGAGCTCTGGGTAGGGACTGAGAACACAGCATGACTGCCTTGGGTATGGAGACTCTCAGATTAAGTAGACAGTTGAAATGTGGCAGGAGTGCAGCAACTGCTTTCAGGAAGTTATTGTGACTGAGGAGTTGGGAGTATATCTCAATCCTGCAGCTCCTGCAACACCAACAAAAATCAGTTTATCAATCTGAACATTTTGGTCAGAAGTCACAAGCACATCCATAGTGACTTTCTGCCTTTTTCAATTACTATGTGCAGTGTAAGACTTTTCAGCTGCACCTTTCTGTTTTTAATAGGGATCAGTCTTGCCTTTTTTTTTGTTGTACATCCCCATTGCTGATTCTGATATTGCTTTGGTATTCAAGATCAACACACCCAAAAATTGTAAAGCACTTCCATTGTTCTCCTCAAATGTCCACTTCCCTACATTAAATATTACTATTTTAAAAGTTCACCGTATTTAATATTTCAATGTCATCTTGGGTCTTTCTTGGCAATGTTCCTGTTATACGGTTCTTTTCATTTGTTGAGTCAGCTATATATAGTCATCAACTCTATCATTTATTTCATTTATGTTATTGTATTCCCAGGGTGTTTCGATATATGTGACCATTTATATGTGTAAATCAAAGTAAAATGTCTCTTTGTTCTCTTGAATACACCATAAATAGATTAGATTAGATTAGATGAAACTTTAATGAACCCCAGAGGGAAAGTAGGTCATGGCAGCTGTAGAGAAGATTTATCCTTGTTATAATCAAATAGAAACAAAAAAAGACACTAGATAACTATAACATAACATAATACCAGCAGGATAGGCTATGCAAAAATATAGTGTTTATAGTAATTACATCTTTCTCAACAGTGAAAATAGAACCAATTATAACTAATAAATGCAGTCCTTTAATTGAAAGTGAGCGTATGATTACAATTAGATTTGCTTCACAAATGCAATATGTGCAAAACATGCAGCACTGCACATAGAAGAAAACGTGTGCACACAAATGTGTCAAGATATGGTAATGCCTAATATAAATTATTCATATACTAATGATTCTACAGTTGTAGAAAGATGCAACTACGGACAAAGAAAAGCCTCTGGGCGTATTACAGGCAAACCAGCAACAAATCAAGGGATCAGATCAGTTAGGGAGTTAGGATGAAGTAGGCTATAGCTTAGGTGGTAAATGCAGTCCTTTTTCCTCATTCTCCATGTAGAAGGACAGTATATCCTTAAGAAAGATTCTTAAACAAATAATGTGTCCCGGTGGTCCAACTGCTTCTTGGGGATGGGTCAAATGCACAGGAAGAAATTTATAAACACGACAATAAAGTTTAGCTTAAAAGCTTTGATTGATTTAAAGTAAAATATGTCATAAAGCTTCACAGAAAGTAGAAAATGCTATTCAGCTAATGCACATCAATGAGCAGAACCCTCCATTTCCAAAATATCTGGAATCTATTTCTTCATTGTCCTGTCACTGTTGCTGGTGTCACTTAGGCTTTAATATCATTAGTGCAACCAGGAAATGATGTAAGCCCAGACACTTTTTTCTAAATTATTTGTCTACAGTTTACCGCTTGAATATCGAAAGCACCTAACATTCACCTGGAGTTTATTTGCAACCATGAGCACTAATCCCCATTGGTATATTTATAGATGCACTTCAGAACCCAAATGCAGTTACACAAGCAAATCACCAGTCACCATTCAGAGGAGTTATAAGTGGTGTACTGAAAACTTGTTTAGTTCTCCCTTTCCTGCTGGAAAAGAGACAAAAGGAGGAATTTTATTTTGAAATCCCCAACCAATGTGTATTGTTTTATAATAACTCTCTTTTGCTGAGACATCCTGAACAATACATATAAAATCACAACATGCAACATGCACAATACATGTAAAGCAATTAAATTTAATCACCACAGGTCTGCACTTAAAATAATTGGAGTTTTATTTGACATAACATTAATATAAATAAAAACACCTATGTCGAAACACACTGTGTTTGGAAATAGGTGACATTTAAAAGGAATCAGCTGATCAAATTTCCATTTGAGGGGTGGTTCATATTTTAGTAGCAGTTTCCCAGTCATTGTAATATTAAGGTATGACTAGCTATGGAGTTTAATAGTTTTAGGGCCTATGTGGGGTTGTACTTTTCATCAAAAAAGAAATGACAGTCTTGAGTTGTCCTCTTTGCTGAAATACAGTACAGACTATTTAATATGGTTTGTCTGACGAGCCCTTCAACACCTGCCCTGCTGTCTGTCAGTCAAACTGACACTGACAGTCTAGCGCTGCTGTGCTCATGGATATAACAACCTGAGTCTAGTCTCTCGTGAAAATGAATTACAAGATGTGCATTTGACGTGATCCACCCCAGGTAAAGCCCGCATAGCAATTATATACAATTACGGGTCGTGTAACTAACAATATGTGAAGGTAAATCTGAGAGGACAGTAACCCTGAAAGGCAAAAGTCAGGGGAAAGTTTATCTTTAGTGGCAGTTACTTCCTCTTTCCCGTGATGCACTGCGCGATTTACGTTGACTTAATCAACTTAATAAAACTACTACAGTATACAAGTAACGAAACCTGTAACTGTAACCTACGCGTGTTTTGAGCATTAAAAGCTATTAAATAGAGAAGTGTGCAGCACAGGAGAGCGGAGTTTTCAGTTTCTAACCCGTCACTAAGGAAACGACTCTGACACGAGTGTCGGGAAAGTCAACTGTGATAACAGACCAAAACAATCCGTTGCCATTTATTTGTCTGGTGTATGGATAGCAGTGACTTTCGCTTAACATGGAGCGACATAACTCGCCAAAAGAGAGGCTCGTAGTGCCCACAGATTTTGCCTCACCATCCGTTTCAAGTAAGTTTATGTTGCTGTAGACGCGGGTTTGGTTGCTAACGACTCAGAGCTGTAAGCTAATGTTGACGTTATGTTAGCTAGCCATAGCTGGAATTGGTGTGCCTGTTAACCCATGATTATCTGCATTTGTTAGCGATTCATAATGGAAACAAAGTGATCATTTCAGTACTGACATAGAACAACTTTTGTAAGTGCTGTGCAACATAAAACCATTTTCTTACGGATTTGGTTTGAAAAAATATTTAACGGATATTGAACAAGGGAGACTGGTCTCATGCAGATTTTTACCTCGAATATCATTTGTAATTTGATAAATCAAAAACAATCTGTTTCAGTCCAGTAATTCAAATGAAACAAACAGTTTATCCTACTTATTGCAAATGTGACCAACTAGAAAGAGTCAAGATGTTAAAAACTGGATAACTTGCCCTGTAAGCTTCAAGACACTAGAAGTCCATTTGACAATTGTTAATAAGGTTACCAGTCCAACAAGCTGCTAAAGTTACGACTTATTGTTTAAGAGAACAACTGCTGCTTCTGTGTTGTCAAAATTGAAACCACTGAGCATCTACTTTTCCTGCTCTATGTACACTAAAACTTTGTGGTATGGTTTTCAAGACTGGCTATCAACCAAACTCCTATGACATGACATTCTCACAAGAGAAAATATAGTGTTTGGCCTCCATACAAATGATAGTGACACCGATTTCATTTTGAAAAATCATGCACTTTTTACAAAATTCCTCATACATATTTCCATTTGTAAAAGGTAAGTATGATCATCCTCCTGACTAATATATGATTTATGAAATTAATAAAAGCAGTCAGTGTCTCTCATTTTCTCCCCAGAGCTTATTTAACTGAAGATATTTTACATCTAGAAGAGAACACATCTGTGTGGTCATTGCTATTTTTTAAATTTATTTTTCTGTTTTCCAATATACGTACAAATAAAGAAGTACGGTATATTGGTGTGTGTGTGTGTGTGTATGCATCCTAAACAGTACATTACAAATATTTGAATATCGCTCTCGCTCTTTCTTTGTGTATGTATATACAGTATATGTATATATACTGTACATACAAACATAAATGCACACACAGTATTTTTTTGTTCTCATTCCTCCTGTTGAATGTTATGAGAATCTTCTTAATGAGATAAATTTACAAATGTGCTCACCTAAACACTTTTTTTTTTTTTTTTTAACCATTTAGGGATTAACCAGCAAGACCTGGTACCCCCGTCACATTTCACATCCACTGCTCAGTTTGCTGGACCACAAGGAGGCATTCAACTCCCAGAGAGAACACCACCCATCTCCTGGAGAAACACAAACAAAACATCAGTACCATCGGAGAATCCCAGTCCTACCAATCAATGGTTGGCAATCAGTCAGGCCCAACAGGAAATCTTGGAGTTGAGAAAGGAAAACCAGAGGATGATGATGTTACAAGAAGAAAGCAGAAGAGGAAGGATACATGTGACTCATCCATCAGAAAGTAGTGGAAGGTATTCCATAGTATTTTTTTATGAATTCCATTATTGTCTATCAGTAGGATGGCAAGCTAGGAACACAAGTTGATTGATTTTCAAACCCAGAGGTACAGAAAGAAGAGAACAGTGGTCCAGATGGGATTTGGAGTGGTGTCTAGAGACTGAAAAGCACAAGGCAGAAGTGGAGAGGTTGAAGGGGCAGGTGGAAGCTCTGAAAGACACGGCAGAGAGACACTGGCAAGAGATGAGAGACAAAGACAGCACAATGAACAGGTAAGAGCTGGTGTCATTCATCCAAGTCATTTTATGGTTTTACTGATATTCTCTTCATCACTAAACAAACAGATTTTTAAATCAGTTTGAATAAACTTATCTCTGCATGACTTTTTTGTAACAGACAGAGCCATGATTTGGAAGCAATGCGT
Organism: Antennarius maculatus; assembly: GCA_013358685.1. Classification (NCBI taxonomy): domain Eukaryota; kingdom Metazoa; phylum Chordata; class Actinopteri; order Lophiiformes; family Antennariidae; genus Antennarius; species Antennarius maculatus. The sequence continues at coordinate 9,052,381 of CM023617.1, read as the reverse complement.
GAAGAGCTATATAAAGCTAAGGCTGAACTCAGCCAAGTGAAAGAGGAGTTCCTTCACAGCAGTTCACAGAAGGAGAAAATAAGCTCACAGGTATTGTTATTTACTGACCAAACATTTCATTTCTACACTGGTGTTGATGGGGATCGCCTGAGAAATGCTGGCATCTTGTAAATTATTTTGACAGTCTAGTATTCTTTTGTGTTGTATTGAAGTCTTAAAAGTAGAATGCAGTCTGCTAAATGTTTTAATTACATTGAAGCTAATTAAAATGGCGAGGAGTTCAGTTGGGTTTGTTCATCTCTTTGTATTGCCTTTGTACACAATTTTTTGTCAGATTTTTTTATGAAACTTGGTGGAAAGGTGGGGCCCACATTAAATTTTTGAGTGGATCTCCATAATGCGGCAAAGTTGGAAATATTTTTCCACTTATTTTTTTGTTTATCATTTTCGCTCATGGATGGAAGAGGGGGCATCGCCTCAAGGACGAACCATTGAATTTCAGAGTACATCCATATAAAGCGTAGAATCTATGATTTGTTTTCATTTTCTTAAACTTCGCCACAAATGCCGAGGGCAGCCATTTAACTCTTAAATGGGTTAAATGGCACACAGGTTTCATGCAACAGATTTGCATGAAACCTGTGAGAGAGACAGACATCAAGAATCAAAACAGACAATTAAATTTGGGGTGAATATACCCTGTGGAACTGAAAAAGCTGATTATTGTGTAAAAGCTGTTTTCCCCTCTGTCGAAAGTTATGAAAGGATCTAAGTTCTAGGTGCATGTTTTCTTGTTGAAAGAATCAAAATCTTTGTATTGCGTATTAATATGTATGAAACTTGTGATGAGAAGGGACACTGAACGAAAGACTCTGCTTTTGCATAGGTTTACCATCTTTTAACACTTGTGTTTAGCCGATATCAGTATCATTACTTTTCTAAATAAAACATGTCTATGTTCAACATTTTAATTTCACTCAGCTTGAAAGACTGAAGGGAGAATCTGCAGAGCAAATTACAAAGCTGAAAAGAGATTTAGAGAGGAGCAAAGAGGAGGCCCAGGAGCTTGTTCTGAAGGCTGAAATGGGAAGGGTTCAAACTGAAGAGGAGTTCAAACAGCAGACTCTTAAAATGTCACAACAACTGCAAGAAATCCACAAGAAGCAGGAGGACGAGGTACGTGACACAATCTCTGGCAATTTAATCACAAGTAGCAAGAGTGACTCCAGTGTGGCTGAAGCTCATTAGTCATGTTACCTGCTATTACTTATTGTTTACAACACTGCACCCTAGGATCAGCTGCGTGAAATAATTTGCCCAATCAGAATAGCCTAGTTGGTCTAGTTGGTTCTATTACTCTACTGATTTATTCGCATAACGTCTAGCCACACAGTAGTAAGAATGCACACGATCTGAGAGTACCACAATCAATGTGATTTTCATTAAAATAGATTACATACACATTAACATACACACACTTCAGGAAGAATTGAGTAAAAACTGTTGATATGTTACATCATTACATATGTTGGTCTGAATAATTTCAATGTTTTTTCCTTTTTAGCTGCAGCAGTTGAGTGCTTTTCATCATGCAGAGTTGGGTGCAGCAAGGAAAGCAAACAGTGAACTACAGGACAGACTTCAATCAATAAGCTCAGAAGTGCTGCAGCTCAAAAGCACTCTAATGGAGGTATCCACTGAGAGAGATGGCCTGAGAGAAGGTTTAAGGTGCTGCATTCAAACTAAAATTTAAAACAGCTAATCGGATGCAGCACTTTGCAGTCAGATTCACTGATTTTCGGGGAATGTGGTATATTTTTCAGCCAAATGAGACAAGCTTTTGAGACACAATCAGCAACACTGCACAGCCTGCGAAATTACATTGGCCAGCTTGCCCCAGAGAACAGCGAGAAGGAGCAATTAAATGACGCTGTTGAGGTGAAGACAATACAAATGGCATTGATTGCAATCAGCCTACTGTAAATAATTGCCTTACTTTAACTTAAAACCTTGTTCTTTTCCATAGTGTCCAGATTTGTAGCACAAAGGAGCGTTACATCTTTGAATTGTCATGCCTGTTATAATAATCCCTCCCATTTGTGTATGTGTACTTCTTATATTCGTTGTATTGTAGCGGCTGAACCAAGAGAAAGCTGCTCTTCAGGTGACCACAGAGCTCTTGACAGTCAGGCTTAACTCTATGAATGAGATAGTCGCTCTCCAAGAAGAGGAGTTGGTGAAGAAAGTGAGTGTTTGTTTTTCAATATAATTATGCAAGCTTTGGCTAATCGTCATCACTGTTGGCAAGGAAACCTTCTGCTTTAGCCCATCATGTGCTTCAGTTGTTTTGTTGCTGTTTTCAATGTTTCTGTCTAATAGGCCTTGGCAGACCCACTCATGAAGAATGGATCTGAAGGCCTTCAAGTGCTTCAGCGCTGGAGAGAGAAAGTCTACAAGTTATGTGTCCAGCTCCGCTCAAAGGACATTGAAATAAGAGGAGACAGGGACCAGCTGCTTTCAAAAGTATGGACCGTTATCTGTCTGTAGCACAACCACAATCATGTCCTGTGTGTTTAAAGGTAGCCTGGCTTTCAGGTCAGATCCATGGAGCAGCATTTCCAGCAGGAGCAGCACCGGGCTAGCATGCTCAAACACAACTTAGATGACAGAATAGCTGAGCTGGACCTGCAAAGAGTGGAAAATGAGGTTAGTACCTTAACAACTGACTTGATTTACATAACTGCCTGAAAATTTGATGATACACAATAAATTTGTGGCTGCTTTGGAAAAACGATAAACCCTTGTACATAGGAGCCAATACACAGAAATGCTGACTCCATGAAATCTTTACTTGATGCCAGTAGCGGTTGTCGTTTTAATAACAGCAGCTGGGCACAAAAACATCTTCAATATTGAGCATCACAGTAAATTTGTGTAAGATACTTTATTTACATGGATGTGCATTTTTCTTTACAGACCTTTAAGCAGGACTTGTTCCAGGCTCATAAGGAAAATTCACAGCTGAAGGTGCAGAATCAGAAAGTGGAGGCTGAGCTTAAAACTCTCTCAGATGCTGTGCATAGGTAAAATAATTACACCCCAATTTAGGAATGAGAGGAAAACAACAATTCCTTTTTAATGTTCTTAATCATCATCACAGTTGATGCTGTATTTTCATAACTTTTGTCATTGCCTCACAGGCTTAGTCTGGCATTTGAAAGCAAGGTGGCAGAATTGTTTGCCGCTCAAACGAGGCTCATCTCTTTAACCCAGAGGCTAGCATTCGCTAATGGAAGAGTGGAAACAATCCAAGGTGTTATTAGAATGGATCTTGATGTGCTGATTATGCTGCTTCTGCCTGAATCGCATATGCACGGCAATCAAAGTAACGATGTTGTTTTTTCCAGGTTTGATCATGAGGAGGGTTGCTCTGCAGAAAGTTCAGCAGGCCAGTAAACAGGCAGAACAGACTGCAGACAGGTGTGAGGCATGAACCATCTTTTACTGAACCTGAGTGCATAAAGCGAGTTTACAGAGTTTATTCCCAGTCATTTCATTAGTCAAACCAATGAAATGACTCATGAGTCAAAATACACATATTTAAATATTTGTGGAAGGAATTGAGCGTGACAGCATTCTCAGCATCACAAGTAATGGGTGCTTGTTTTAAAAAGTAAAAGCAACTGAAATGACTCCACACAGGTTTTGTGTTTCCAGAACCTTCAAGAACCCAAATGGTTTTTGAATAGGGTTTATTTCTATCTTCTTTGGTTGGATTTCAAGAATTCAGGAACTCCAATATGTGGATTAGTAATCGTTATCCAGATTTTGCATGAGGAGCATGAGGAGTGGGGTTACACATTTTATTTATTTGGGGTGGGTTTTTTTTAGATGTTGTGAAAGTTATGTTGCTTATAACATGATGCATAAAAGTAATCAGTATTTTAAAGTTAGTTTAAGTTTATTATGATCTGACAATTGTGTGCAAAGTCAGTCTTGGCCAGTATTATTATTCTACAAGTAAAATGTCTGTTTTGAGTTTCACATGCTTTGTTATGCACCATATGTACCATTAATGCTTTTCTTTGTTTTTTTTCTCCACATCTTTTTTGCCCTGCAGCTTCACAAACCTCCGGACAGAGCTGAGTTTGGTGTGTGATGAGAGAGACAAGCTCAAACAGGAGCTAAAAAGAACCCCTGAGCTCATTGATCAAGCTCTAGCGGCTCTGAAAGACCAGTGTGAGCCCCTGTGCCAGTCACTGCACCTTATTATAAGACATCATCTGATCTTCCAGTACTAATATTTTCTTTTGATATGTTGGTCTTGGTTTACCTTCAATTGTCCTCTTCAGATGAGGGGAAGCTGAAGCAGCAGCAGCAGCAGCTGGAGCAGAGCTGGACGGAGGCCTTTCAGGCTGTGGCTGATAAAGAGGAGGCTGAGCAGAGTCTGCTGCAGATCCAGGCGCAGCTGGAGGAGAGTAAAGTCAACATGGTCAAATTCCACTCTGAATGGCTCAGCCAGCAGGAGCTCAGCGAGCATGGTGAGGCAGCCACCATAGCTTGACTGTTTTTCAACCTTGACTTGAACAAAGGACTCCTGCATTTTTTCAAAGCCCCCCTCCCTTGTTACAGTCTCCACATATTCACATCAGTCTGCTTAGTGGCTTGACTCAAGAGCACCTTGACTACAGCAGTTTAGGAAAGGTTAGTTGAATTCAGCCATGCGACTTGGGAACCATCAGCTATAATCCTGTATTAAAGTAACAGGCCACAATTTTTCATTTTGTCTTAAAACAATCATGCTCATTTGAACACTGAGAGAGGGTTTGCTCGCTTAGTTATTTCATTTGTTCATGCTGACCTCATCTTAATACTGTCAGTGAAAGTCATGGAGAGCAACCTGAAAATAGTTGTAACCATTCAGGTGGATCTTGTCCAACATCCAACGTTTCCTGTTGAGCTGCTGTACAGATGGAGGAAGTCATAGATTTGATTTGCATGATTGATTTGGCAAAAGTTTTACGTCGGATGCCCTTTGTGATACAACCCTCTGTATTTATCTGGGCTTGGGACCGGCACAATAAGACACTGGCTTGTACCCTCTGATGACAAAAGAGATTTTATGTTGTGCGAAAAGAAAGCAAAAACTGTTCATCTGGGTGTCTGACTGCTGAATGGACCATGTGGCCACTTGGGAGTAGAAACAATTTGCAAACACAAGAGTGACATATTGTTAAATGTTATGTTGCCATGGCAAACTTAAGTCTCCACTTGCAGTCCTTTTTTGTTCAGTTTTCACACTTTTTGTAGTTCTATTTTGCTCTCCACAGACTCCTAAGGGAAATATGTGTCTCTTTAGCTCTTCGGTGCTCCACTCTTCTCACCACCCTGTAGACAACTGTGTATTTTGGCCATTTGATGCTGAACGTGCATTATATCACACAGTGGGTGTTTTTGAGCCTTATTGTTGAATACTGCTTCTATGAGAGACGAGACTGTCATCTACAACATTAAAGTTAACGGATAAAAAAAAGCCGATAGTTCTCCTCACCATGAAGCTGAGGAGAACTGTGGAATCGGCCGATGACTGTGTAGCACTATCTTTATTTAAGTCTTGTTGCCTATGGGAAACAGTCAGAATAAAATCCCCTGCTGTACAAATACACCTTTAAATCATTTGTCATTGTGTGAGCTATGGTATTGAGGAGTGGTCTGTTATTTGTTCCCCTTCAGCCCTGCAGGAGAGAATGTCTGAGATTGAAGACCGCTGTGCCAACAAACTCAGAGAGATGGAGGTTCAAGTCAATACCGCCAAGAGGGAGCACACCAAAGCAGGTATCACGACGAGTGCTGTGCTACATCAGCGCTCAGCATCTCAGCGTAGACAGCTGAAGTCATATCTTTACGGCAGCCTGCGATCTAATATGATCGTCATTGTTTACACGTTATATAGCAGAATTTCCCCATGGATTCTGATGTCTGCATTGACTGTTGCAGTTATGACTTTGCGGCAATTTGAGAGAGATGCAGCGAGGAAGCAGAATGAGATGAGAGAACATTTGGGGAGAGGAGTTCAGAATAAACAACCGAAAGAGAATGAGAAAGACGAATGTCTACTGATGGTAAGACTGTTTAAAACAAGAGTCTGTTGTGAAAAACATAGTTATACCTTCACATGTTTTGGTGACCTTCTGTGTCCTCAATCTGCTCCAGACTGCTGCCGCTGAGAGAGGGCCAACAAATGAATATACTAGAGCAGCACTACAAATCTCCTCTCCTCCTCAAGACAGAAGTTGTGCTGTAGGACCAAAAGTTGCAAACGGTGAGTAGTGTCTCAACTCAACCTCTGTCAGAAGCTTATTTTAAGTCCTAACATTTCCACAAGCGTGACTGACCTGTCCGTCTGCTTCCTGCCAGAGAGACTCTTTTGTGTTTTGGAGGAGCTCCATTCTCTCTGTGCTGCAGTGGTAAACAATTCTGAGGACTCTGAGGAGGAGGAGGGACAGAATGACAGCGTGGGAGAATCAGCAGATCCACAGACCATCCACACAGCTGATACTTGAAAATGATTCACTGCAGCGAGCAAAAATACCTTTAATTTATATGCAAAAGGTGGGCAGCATTGGTTTTTTTAGAGCCAAAATAATTGTTTGAACCAGAAAAAAACCCAATTTAATGATGGCTTTACAATTATTGCTATTTAATACAGAGACACTGCTTTTATATCTGAATTCTGTTGTCTATGCTCGATGGAAGGTGCAAATATTTGTGAAATTTCTCCGTTTTTTTTACTGTGAATGTCTCCAGTTTACCATTAATGATTAAATCATTTTAACAGTAAAACTACGTTCCACATTTCTTTTACTGATTCTTTTTAATGTCCCCGGAATAGTTTCAATCAATGAAATGCTTAGACAACAAATGTTATATGAAGATAGGTTCACAAAGTGAATATATTTATTTACCAAAAAGAAAAATAATTCAGTTTTTTGATAACAGTAACTGAACAGATGGTTCTGAGTTAAATAGAAATAAATATGTGACGAGTTTGATCAGTTTTTACTGAGCTTTTATATCAGATGGCAAAGAAACCGGTGCCAGATAAAAATACAGCTGGCATCATACTTGTCACTAATGGTAAGAGGAGTCTGGCTGTTGACTTTTATTCTGCAGGTTTCCATGATGGCTGGATATTTCTTTGTCATGAAGTGACATTTTTAGTGCGACTTAGCAATACACTTTTACACGTAACTGTTAGAAATTTTGATTTGGCAGTTCTTGAATTCTTTCAATCACTTACAATTTAATTGTCAGTGAGCTTTCAAATGTGTGGTTCCCAAAATTGATAAATATAAGCAGTTTATTGTTACTTCACACTAATTTTGATTATGTAGTGATAAAGCAGGTAATGATTGGTACATCTTTACCAATATCACAATACTAAGGATAAGACCTTAAGGAGTTCATCTTGAAAAAGTCAATACTTTCCACTTGAAGTTCCATAATAGAGTTCTATTTTAAAATGACATTGCAACTATAGGATAAATGATAAACATCATGATGAACCACATAATTGCGCTATTTTTCATGTTGTCATGAGTGTTAATAAATTTTACAGTAGTTGGAGGTTTCAACCCTCTAGGTAAAAGCGACTCATGGAGAACAGAAGCAGAGCTGAGTGAAAAATACTAACAAAGTCTGGACTTCCCTACTCTATTTACTGAGATGATCAAAAATAATTTTCCAGGACACATAGCTTGATAGGCGATTCATCACAGCAAGCACAAAATGAATGCATCAAATGCATTTGGTTAGAAGAATATTTCTGACATTCAGCAGCACACCCAGGTTTTCATTTTGTGCTTCAGAGACTGCAAAGCAGCTCATATGGTATGAAACAGTTTATGTTCATTTTCTAATATTGTATTAAAAAACAACTGGATATAAAGAAAACTTGTCATTTGTAACAGAAAGTAATCACTTATAATCCCAATTTACATGTATTATGATGGATACTTTTGAACTTTGATATTTTTTTGCGTGATGCACTTACATTAATTATGCATTACTAATATATTAATATCAAGCAATGGCGCATGGATGTTGCTCACTGAATCATAAAAAAAAAAACGTTCATGGAAAAAAGAAGCGTCCCCTCTGCATGATTTACAACTTTACACCAGCAGAGGGCAGTGGCTTCAAAGAAAAGAGCATCGCACCTGGCGAGGTCTAGTTTGGTTTTGTTTTGAGTTTTTTTTTTTCCCGCAATTTATTTAAACATAAAGCGTCTTTATTTTTCTATTTCTGATTCCTGCATCAATTTCTGCCCAGAAATAGTTGAAACTATGCAAACGTTTCACCATAAGTGCCAAAAAAAAGGGTTTTGCTAAATACAAGATGTTACAAAATTAATGTAACAACATGTAACCAGAATAAATGCACCGATTCCGTCTCCTGGTGGAGACCGATGAATAATTTAAGAGCGTTGCAATCTCGACAAGACATGAAATAAATAGGGTGATGAAACCCAATCAATAAGTTCCAAACCGATTTAATAGCGAGTCAGAATTAATGGGACACAAAATTAGTGGTTCAAACAAACAAGTGAGCTCTACCCAAGTGCGCTTTTCCATACCGCACTTCAAACTGCTTAAAATGAGCTTCAAATGTCAGGCAAGAGTTTTATCAACAACTTGCTGACTAATTTTCCTAAATATGTCTTTGCTATGTATATACTGTATATGTGTCAAACTACTTTTGAACATTTAAGCACAAGAGGTTTCTTCTCAATGTGATTCAGTGCAAAACAGCTATTGTCCTTGACCCTAAGTTGTCTTCTCCTTCTATCCTAAAAAAAGTTGTTAAACCTGCAGATTCTTTCCACTGATTAGATATGGAATAGATTTTTCCATTTCACTCTGTGGTTTTGATGAATGGACTTATTACTGCAAAAAACGTCGTGTTGAATATTTATGGTACATATTTATGGTAATGTACACCACATTAAAAACTTTTCTTGTAGGTTAGATAATGAATTTGTTGCAGCTACATTGTGTTATGAAGTGTCTCCCAAAGGTCAGGTGAAGTTTGCAAAACTTTTTTCAGATGACAAACTAATCTTATTACATTACTCATTGTGGTTAGGTTTTCTGTCAGTGCACTTCAGAGTACAAACCGTTTGCTAAGTGGCCTGCACGTCATTGTGTTACAACATGTCGAAGGTCCCAGACATTGATTCCTCTCAGGTCCAGTCCTTATTCAACTTTTCTACTGACTGAAATAAAGGATCACAAACTCTAAGTCAACACCATAGTCATGGACGAAGATCACGTTCACATTTAAACAAACCAACTAACTGATCTAATTCAACGTGAGCTTTTCTCTAATGACGTCAACCACATCTTGGTGAAGCTCTTGCAGGCCGGAGGTCAGAACAGACTTGGAGCAGTATATGAGCATGATGTGATCCAGTAAGTCAGAGGTGTCAGCAATCAGTGCTGTATGCTGCATCAAAGCCTGGTGGATGGTTGTGCACTGCTGTATCAGGCCATGCTACAAGGCAGGGCAGCTGCTGATGGCAGAGCAGTGTGAGGAATGGGCCAAGTAACCCTATTTTTAGATACAGGCAATGTGGGGCATTGTTTGGGGGCTTGCAGTGGGCATAAGCATTCATTCTGCAAACTACAGCAGCATTATTTTAGTTTAGTAGTTGTATCAAGCACAGTTTTATGTGATTAAAAGCATAGTTCTATTTAGATTAAATACAAGCAGGGCAAACTTTCACAATGAGTTCACTTATGTTTCAATTTATTTTAACAATTACAATCAATTAAAAAGAGCCTGAAGCCTTTTATGGTTTATTTTCAAATCAGCAACAATAACATGAAGTCATCAACACAAGGGTTATTTCTCTACCGTCAGTCACCTTGTTTGGAATCTTAATTACACTTTCCCCTTGGTTGATCAGTGTAATTCTGAACACAGAGATTGAAATGTTGGTTGTATTTAACGCTGCGGGAAAGAACAACAACTGTTATAAAGGAGACATCACTTCTTTTGTTGTTACCACAACGTGATAAACAAAACGACTTGCTGTGAAAACTGAAATGCAAAAGTGTAAATCAGGTTAACGAGGTGCAGTCATGAATTATTTTAAAAAAAAAGTTTTTTAGGAATGCTTTAGGTGAGGTTGAATTGCAACATTAAAATAATTATAGGGGAACAATCTGTGGTTTATGCTGGGCTTGTCTTTTATTATCACACCTCAACAGATGCTCTGTAGATGGGTATTTGTGGCTTTTAAAAATCCATTGAGGAGCATTCCTGACCTGGGATACACAGATCTTATGTCAGTTTGTCACGTAAGCAGTGGTGACCATTTCTATTGTCCCTCTGTAGTTAATGAGGACTTGGAAGAACATTCACCATTAATTTCTCTACTATGGTGAAGATGTGATGGACTGGATGGGTTCTCCGTGATGCTGAATCACTAAACGCTGGAAGTGTTTGTGAGGCATTCAAATCTTCAAAAGTGTGGGATTCAAGCCCAGATTGTTAAGTTTAGCATTTGAGCCACATTCAAAATATTGTTTACTTACATTTGTGATTAGATTTTGAACATAACACTGACAGGTTAAGCATTACATAAAATGTCCCACAGAGTATCTGTGGACTAAAGTTTACCACACAGTTTTAGAGGTAATGTGAAGGATGAGGACTATTGCTGCATCGCTAAATCAGCCAAAGAGAAAGCAAGTCTAATGTTTGCTACGTCCTTTCAAACATCTGTTGGTGAGATCTCATCGGGCAGACAGATAGAAGGAATGACAGAAAACATCAATAATTAAAACAGCAAGGCTAATTGGTTTTGTTTTTTAAATGCATTGCCTGTGGGAAATTTGGTTAAAGACGTGGGACTTTTAAAAAAAATTCCATTAATATTCTACTGCACCGTACCTCCCTCTGGTTCCCAACATGCTGCTCAATAACACTTCCTAATTACCAGATTTGTAGATTTCCATTTCATCGCCATTTTCTCAATTTGTATGCATTTCCATCTGTTCCACAAAATACAATTTCCATTCAGCTGATGTCCTTTTTTTTTCTTAGAGATTATTGTCATGTTACAGTTTAATTACAAGCTCATTTTAGTAATGGACAAGTAGACTTCCTTCTTGGTGAAATAGACACTTGTTCAATTAGACATTATCACTTTTTTCATCATGTCACGAATAGAAGAAATGGCAGAACTCTAAAACAGTCCTGCCATCTGTAAACAACAAACACCTCTCAGTTCTTGACTTAAAGAAATGATCCTAGTGATCAGAAAAGCACCATGATTCACCCGCCAACATAAAATCATTGCCTTGAGCCTCCTGACTTTAAACAGATATGCAAATGCTTGCGCTGGTATTAGGATATATGAAGTGGAAGTTGGACTAATTTTTAAAAATATTATACATGACTACCGAGTATATGTTATCAATGGCACAGCAGCAGTTTTTTTATTCCATTTATTGAATGAAAGGAAGTACATTTTGTGTAAGTTTTTGTTTTTCATAATGCAAAATATATGATCTTTGAGGCTTTTGTTTATCATAGATGAGATCTGGCGTGATAGTTGGATAAAATATTAGATTTTAGGAGGCCAACATGGGAAATTAATGTGACAAAAATCATACAGTTTTCTGATATTTTAATTTAGGAAAATTAATCAGCAGATGATAGATGGACTGAGGGATGGCTTGTCAAAGTACTGCCCTCTTCGCATCCCATATTCAGGTTTATCTGCATAACATCAATGTGATAAGATAATCAGCTAGTTTTCAAAGAAGAATTAAATTATCTGATTCAGGCATATTTTCAGCTCTGAATATGTTTTCTAGGCAACATGAGATGCGATTGCAGTGTCGCTGTCAGCTCAGTGCATTTAAACGTTTGTTATTATGCTCAGGAGTTTGATGCAGATCTGCTTGAGCTCAGTGAAGAAGGTTAAGAAGTGATTGTGATCAGCTACAGGATCTCTTGAGTCACCGCAGGATTTCAGAAGAGATTGTATCAGAGCATTAGCTGGGTTATTCAAGGATTTTCTCATTCTTGCTGAGGCCTTTGTCACATCCTGTTTAGATTATTGTGATGCACTTTCTACTTGTGTAACACAGTCATCCCTAAATCATCAGTTTGTTTGAAATTCTGCCGCTAGGCTCCAATTAAATTCCCCTTTGACTTCGGCTCATATTTGTCCTGTTAAAGCCTTTTAACACTGTCTCCCAGGACATTTCAAATTGATTTCAAAATCCTATTAATTACTTGAGTACTTCCATGGCAGAACCCCAACTTGAATTATCCTAACGAATATCGGTTACATTATATATATATATATATATATATATACATACACACACACACAGACACACACACTGTATATACTGTATATGTATATATATATATATATACACTGTATATATATGTATAATATATATATACTGTATACACACACACACACAGATATACATACATGCATATGTACATACATATATATAAAATTTTAATTTTGAGAGAGACTGTATGTAGATATAGAAAAAGAACTCTGTCATTATCTAGCAGAAGATTTATTAACTAAGTGACATCTTACAAACATGAATTTCTTCATTAAGCCCATAAGCAGTGTCATCACCAGTGTGTGGGTTTTGTATTTTTCTAAATTATGCTGCATGTGCAAAGTGGGCCAAAATCTTTTTGCATTAGTAAATCAACTATTTGCTGTACAACTAGAACGCACCAACATTATCTTAATAAATGACTGAGACACAGACTGTAAAGTGCTCTAAATGCTTCCATTGGATGAGGAAATGGATTAAGAGGGTCTTTGAAAAAGTTTCTTTCTCTATGCTGCATTGAGCTAAAGTCGGATGCCGGTCAGTCTGTCCAGTGTTCACTCAATCTATCAAGTTTTATTTATATAGTTCTTAATCATGGCAACAGACATTTCAAAGCGCTTTAACAGACAAAAAAAAAACAGCTGAACCCTCCAGAGCAAGCATAAGTGACATAAGTGGTGGGGAAAAACTCACTCATTGAGGAAGAAACTCTAGGCAGGACCCAGACTCTTTCGGGTGGCCACCCGCCTTGACCAGTTGGGTGGAAAAGACATAAAAGGAAGATAAGGACAGGGTAAGAGAAAGAGAGACAGAGAGAGAAAGTGGCAGATAAGCCAGATAGAGTCAGTGTCTTTATGGTTATAGTTAGACGATTTGATGCTGGCACTGAATTGGGGACGAGAAAGTCAGGCTGCGTTCACCGACTCCTAGACTGTTGTCTTCAATACATGTTCCCCATCATGTAGTTGGTTAATTCAAGGCACAATTATAGCTGCATGGATGACTTTATGGTGGCACGGAGGAAGAAAGGAAGCAGGACCCCAGCTGATGGATAGATGAGGGGTTATACTGGTGGGCTTGGAGGTGCAGGTCCACAGTGGATGGTCCACAGCGGATGGGCAGATGAAGGGTGGAACAGTATGGTGGCATGGAGGAAGAAAGGCAGCAGGACCCCAGCCGATGGTTAGATGAGGGGTGATACTGGTGGGATGGGAAGAGCAGGTCCGCAGCGGATGGGTGGATGAGGGGTGAACCTGAGAAAACCTACAGTATAAGGACATAGAGCACAGAGACTCCAGGGAAGAAGTTGAGTTAGTAGGGTGTGATTGGAGACTTGGAGAGTGAGGTCGGAGAGGAGGAGGAGAAACAGAGATGGTCAGAGAGAAGGAGGAGGAGAGAGGAGGGAGAAGCTCAGTGAGTCTGGATGTTGAGTCTCCAACAGTGTAGGTCTATAAGAAAAAACTTAGCAGCCTAAATTGCCTTAATTGTAAAATTTTTAAAAAATAAATGTTTTAAGTCTAGTCTTAAATAGTGAGAGGGTGTCTGCCTCCTGAACTGAGGGAGGGAGGTGGTTCCACAATAGAGGGGCTTGATAGATAAAGGCTCTTTCCCCTCTACGAATTTCCCACTTTTGTCTTTGTTTCCACTTTCCCAAAAGCACATAGATTTACTGCTATGATATCAAACATGATCGTGTGAGAAGTCAATGTCGATTAAAATTGACATGTTAGTGCACTAACATTCTGAAGATGAAAACTGTGCTCATTGTACTTAGATTTCACGTAAAGCGCTGCTGTACCCATCAGCCACAGTTCTGTCTTCTTTTAGAGAGAGACACACACTCAGCTGCTCCAAAGGAACAGGAGGCCACCCCTCTGCTCTTCCTGAAACACAGCAGCCTAAAACCGTAACGGACTTTCACACTGTCATAAAACCTGTAGCGTGAAATGGCCGCATTACGGTTTGACTGCTTCTAGTCTCTGTTTCCTCTCTTTGTTTCTGACACATTATCTTGAAGCTGAAAGTTAAACCTCAGCCTAGTGTCATCAGGATTGCTTCTGATGATGTCAATTACATAAAATGAAACATGCCATTAAATAGGGTTAAAAAATAAGAATGGTATAGATGAATCATAATCTTTAAATTGCGAATGATAAAATAACAGCCTGCGTTTTAGAGTTCTTACTGGAGCTGTAAATCTGAGTTGAGCCATAAATACCAGCATTTTTACATCAACTCTCCACAGAATGAAACATGACAGGTTGAGCTGTGGAGTTTTACAGCACTCAACTTGCTTTATTTCTTATTATCCCGTCTTTCCGGTGAGCTTCAACCTTTCTCAGCCCTGACCATGGGTTCCTTAACACAAAGTACCATATCATTGTGCTATCTCATGACATTTACAGGGATTACTTTTACTGTTTAGATACAGTATATGTAAAGCCTCTCTTGGGAACCCCTTTCCTACGTGAGCAGGCATGCATGGCATACAAGCCTATATACTCTCAGTGAATTTTCTATATGTATTATTAATCCCACTTAATCCTCTGCAAGCTATTCCCCCAGGTGCCCTCTCAGTGTATGTAAATGGCTGAATGAAAGCTGTGATATTAAAGCAAAGTCTGCTACTATCAGATTCTTGGAGAACAACATGCTATTCCAATTAATTACATTGCATTTCTTACTTCTTGATCCCTGGTCCAACAACATAGGTGCTAGAGACCCAGTTGACTGCTTGGTTTCAAAGACATTGTTTACAACTGAATTTCTTATCTTTAATTATCCAGTGCCAGCTCTCATTTACGTTATCTGCCCAAGGAAAATGAGGCCATGCATGCATGCATGCATCAAAGAACTTCTGCTGCACACTTTCCAGTTCTCTCGGCAGGGTTTGGCCCCAATAATGTCTTAAATGTGAAATGCAAAGCCCTGTGTATGGCTGCAAATTTCCACGTTCAATTTAACGGACTGAGCAATGGCAGATATACATTGATGAAATAAGTAAGCTTCAGATTTCTACAGAATGTATTACTGAAATAAAAAAAACAAAACATGATTTTTAGGAGATGTAGTGACACATCTAGTGTGAACCTGACTGTATATCTGTTAGCATTATTTGTTTAAAAAAATTATCACATGACTGAGTTTCCCTTCCGATGAATCAATTACTGATGGTTGATGTGTCTGATCACAACTGTGTGCTCTGTTAACAGGGCTACGTCTAACCCTGGATGCACCCGTATTTAGGCCACTCTGTCCCCCCAGGCTGTCAACTTGTGTGCATAAGTCTGTGGTTATAACAAGGAAATTCTATATATATAAAACAAGGTTATGTTCACAGACATTGATAAATTGGCATTGACAAATACTAGTGCATGCTCTTTGACATACAAATTGATGGATTTATGTGGTGTTGCGTTGCAGTCGACAGTCCAGACCCAACATAGAACTGCTTCATTTGTGTGTGCTGTGCCTTATTAGGTCATGGTTTGCCATCACCTTGCTGGTATTAGCAACTTGGAGCGAAGCCATATCAACACGCTGCTATTAATCGCACCCACCATATGGTCCACAACTCATAAATATAATTTACGCTAAAACTCCATAGGGAGTTCTCAAACGACCTGCTGATATTTACACTCAATTGAATCTCACTAAAGAGGTTGATTATCAGACAGAGAGCGAGAGACTCCCTGAGCAGATCTCATTTACCATGGTGGGAAGTGGGAAGAATGCCCAAGATGTGCGTAAGAGGCATCACAATGGTAACATGATTACAAGGTCTTCCAATGGTTATTGAAATGCTGTCACATATTTATAAGATAGAAGTGTGCCATCCTGAAGGTCATCCTTGGGAATCAGTGTTCAGCTGCAGTAGTCATAGTCACGGCCGTACATTCTACAACACACCATATGATTAAGAGGAAGAGGGTAAAGTATGATTAATATGGCATCTTTATACTTTGCATGTTTTGTGTTACATTCACATCCATCCATTTTCAAGGCCCACTCATCCTTTACAGGGCAGTGAGGAGGTGCTGAAGCCGATCCTCTCTCAATTCGACTGAAAAGGCGGGAGATGAGAGACAAACAATCATTAGCCCATGGGGGCATTTTAAAGCTGTGAGTGTTGCATGTTTTTGGAGGAAGCCAGAGAACCAAAGTGAACAAAAGCAAACACTGGGAGGACCAGAAAAAACTCAAAGGATCCAGGTCCACATTCCAGCGGAACCAACTTTGTGTGAGATGACAGCAGTAACTGCTGCGCCACTGCAGTAAAATCAAACACTTGATGTCGCTCGCCTCAGACCACACACCTCTTGTGAATTCAAAAAATGCCAAACTAATTGCATCATTTATCGAGTGGCTAAACTGATATCTACCATCCAGGAATTATCTCCTCTTGTGAAGTTTAATTACAGTGACGTTCCACCTGCCATTTTAATTTTGATTCATAAATACTGTGCAAATAAATAACCACATTTCACTATTTAAATCACATACCTATATAGAATGCTGCATGGACTAGACATTATACTTTAAATGATAAGTTGTAGTCTAACAAACCTGAATACCATTGTGAATTTGTTAGGGCTTGTCAAGACCTTAAAGATGCTGTATTCAGCTCAGGCTGCAAGCATTACTGTTAATTTAAGATGACACAAGTAGAGATTCAATGTTATAAAAGAGAAGCACTGATAAAATAGAAAAATATTAGGTTTGAGGTATTTTACACTAAAATCAGACACAAAGGTCCAAGTAGAATCATATAGAAGTCTTTCATTTCTGAGTTCTAAAGACCAGGATTGCCTGTGATTCCCATTCCTCGAAACACTGATGATGGAAATACTCAAATATCAATCTGTCTTATTCTCTCTTGATACAGTCGGACTGACAGTCGGACAAATTGCATGACAGTAGTACTGAAGATAACTTCAAGCATTTCATCATATAATTTTAGACTGATGGCAAGTGGAATACTTTTTCAGACTTCAAGAATGGTGTGTGAAAATTTTTGAAGAGTGACAATAATATGCTGGCCTGTACCTTTTCTACCATGTGCTAGTGAAATGTTTTCATTTGTGTGACGTTAATACAATGAAATGTCTCTGATTAATATTGAAATCAATCCTTTATTTCAAACATAGATTACTTGGATAATTCACAACAGGAAATAAAAACAAAAACTGATACCACTGTCATTCATTTTACTGCTGAAACTACACCCCCAAACGCATCACCAGAGTATGATGGTCCCTAAAATTAGGTTGCTGCTCCCTCAATCCCTTCATCAGCTGTACATGCTGCCAACGAAAATGAATCTGTAATGACTTATCACAAGTAAGTCAATTAGAATACTAATACTGAACATGAGTTATGGACCACTTGGCAACCAGTGATTAAAAAGTGATAAATCAGTGCATTAGCCACCACCTCTACGGTCTCTGCACTCCAACACCTGCAGGGGACAGCCTCAGATTACAGTGCTGGGGTGGGTCTACTGGATGGATGGATGGATGGATGGATAGATAAATAGACAGATAGATAGATAGATAGATAGATAGATAGATAGATAGATAGATAGATAGATAGATAGATAGATAGATAGATAGATAGATAGATAGATAGATAGATAGATAGATAGATAGATCTCTCTCTCTCTCTCTCACACACACACATACACACACACACACACACACACACACACACACACACACACACACACACACACACACACCAACTCCGCAGTGACGTGAGGGTGGAGGCGGGGGGGGGCGCACATGTTATAATTCAACGTCAGACCAAGTTTGATAAACGCCCCTCTCTCCCTCCTCTCTTTCCACTTGCTCCTGTTTCGATGGTCCTTATCCGCGGCGTGGAGATTCGCCTCTTCTCTCCTCCTCCTCCTCCATCTTTGTGATAAATCAGCGGCTTTAGGTTTCCAGCAGCAGCAGAGGGCTGGCGCTGCAGTTGCGCTGGCACACATTCACCGTGGGTGCACACATTCACCGTGGGTGCACACAGTGAAGTGAGAGAGACCCGCCGCATCTTGTGGATTTCTGTCCACACAAGCCGGTGTACATGGTTCTCCTCGCTTTACATCTGTCACACACAGACCAGGACTTGATTCCACTTCTCAGAGAAAAATGTTGCACTGCACAATAGCGACAGCGCTTGTTTTATTGAATTTTGGTAGGGACTCGCTGGCTGGCTTTCCAAATCAAATCAACATCGGTAAGTTGTACTGGATGCTGCATTTCTTTGTTCACTCAGTCTAAATAGGACACGTTTCTGTAAGTCGAACTGGTTTTTGGTTATTTGCTTGATTTATTTCCAAGTTTTACTTCTCATCAAGCCCAAATGTATCTCCTGGATCCTGTTCGTCTTTCTTTTAGCGGTTTGATAAAAATGGGAGTTCAAATGATCAAATCCCAAGTTGTTGTTTTTTTTTCTTTTTCCATTATCTTCAGTGTTTAGCGAATGGCAACACGTTTATTTGGATGTTTTTCCTTCAGATTAGCTGGGCCAGCCGTTTGCACCACAATGCGTATTTGTTTGGCACTCCCCTAACTCTGGAAATAAGTCAAATTGCGATGACGACGGGGAGAAGATTCTGCGTGTGTGTTGAATTTACTAACACGGTGCTGATTTGTGTACTATCTTCGTTCTCGTAGGCGGACTGTTCATGCGCTCCACGGTTCAGGAGCACAGCGCCTTCAGGTTTGCAGTCCAGCTGTATAACACCAACCAGAATGCGACGGAGAAACCCTTCCACCTCAATTACAATGTCGACAACCTGGAGTCCTCCAACAGTTTCTCTGTCACACACGCCTGTGAGTACTTCCACCTTGGATGCACTGAGAGTTTTCTCTGCGTAATATCAGTCAAGAAATTAAACGATTCCCACTGTTTAAAAACCTCCACGTTTTTCATATTATATCTAATTAATGATGCACACACACGCACGCACGCACGCACACACACACACACACACACACACACACACACACACACACACACACACACCCTGACTCATTGGCAGATGTTTATGAAGTGAAATTGGTGCTCAGGTGAATCAGTCAGTGATTTAAAAGAAGTCTTATGTGCACACACCCCGTCATGTGACTGGTAATAAAACACATGATCCAATATTCACCAGCTGGATGCAGTCTGACTTCCATTGGCCAAACATAAGGATTGTGCAAACTGAGTTATATAAAGAAGTGGGTTTGTAGTGCCAAGATGTCCTGACACAGTGGAGAAAATGAAATACTCCCACTCTGCTTGTCCTGGCATCTGGCTGTGACACCAAATAGAGACCCCAAGAGATCTTGGCAAGGCGATCAATGCAAAAAGATCGTGGCTGTACTGATTCAGTGTAAATCCTGGTAGAATATCTAAATAAAGTTCTGGTAACTTAGTTTATTTTGGGAGGATTAAGTCATATGAAAAGTAATTTCTATTAATTAAATCTTTCCAAAATGAGCTGTTGAAGTGATAACTTTCTGGAGAATGTAAGTCTTCAATGATATGTATCATGATTGTTCCGCTGACAAATATTCTTGAATTTAGCTTCAATTTTGTGTGACAATGTACTCATATAGTAATATTCAAAGTATGACTTGGAATATTTACATATTTTTGTTAATATTTCAGTTAATTTAACATATTTTTCAAATTTAAAAATGTAGTTTGACAACTATTGCCTCACAGCAAGAAGGTTCTGGGTGAAACTATTCTATTTCTTATGGTGCTTCTCAAATAAAATATTTTTTCATGTTCAAAGGCACTGCTCTAGTATTTTTTTTAATGATTCAAGACAGTTTTTTTTCTACAAACTGCAGAATTGAGCCGACTCTCCTGGTTTTCACCATTAAGGGAGTCTGGCCATTGCCACCAATGTATGTGAACTATTTTTGTCAAACTCTCCCATCTCTGACAACTGAAAAAAAAAGTTCTGCTCTTGAGAACTCAGCTCCTGTTAAATATTTCCATCGAAGGATTGCTTGTCTTACTGTTATGTGTTATCAGTCAGATATCATGTGGATTAGGAGCAATATTTAGCTTTCCAACCATTCCCTTTTGTAATGATTTAGTGCTCTAGCCAGTAGCAGCAGCATTGTGGCATATATTCCTCTGACTACACTTTTGATGGATAAATAGCCTAAAGTATAATACATCAGCTGTAACATGCTGTAATCCGTGTAGTCATCTCTACAAACATGATGGATTTGATAGGAAGTGTGCTGGCGAGTGAGATAGCTCCATAATTGGTCCTCCAGTCACTCCTGTGCCATACAGAGAATCAAGTTATGTCTGGAGAATTAATTTGTTATCCTTCTTCCCACCAACTGCACTCCACCCTTCATGCTTAAGGATCAGCTACAGCTCTTCAAGCCTTGTCGGCTGACATAGAGGGCGGCTGTATGACCTAATGAAGAAAGAACAAAGGCAGAAACAGATCATAATGAAAATGTTGTTGAGATGAAGTTGTTGTTGGTGAGCACAGCAGATGCATGTCTGCATAAATTCACAGACTCACACCAAGATCAAGCATTGCTTTACACTGCTGACTGCTCAGTGATTACAGTGGATTGGCTGTGAGGTCAGTGTTTAGCTCAAGGGCACTTCAGCAGTTGTTACTGAAGAAGAGAAGAATGTTACATACTTGTCGTGTTTGTATCAGGAATGAAGCAATATCCCTCCTTCTAAGGCCTGTTTTGCATTTCCAGGGATTCAAAAGGAAGCCATTACTTAAAATTACTTATCGAGCACAAGCATCGCTTGTGACAGGGTCAATGGACTGTCTTTTCTCCAGACCTCTCTTTCACTCACAGGTCAGATATGTAAGTCATGATATCTGATGTATTTTAAGACATAATATCTGTAATGCCGCACCTTCACATTCACTGTCATCTCTATATCTGCTAAATTTCTTAAGAGGGCTACAAAAATGTGATCCATCCACATGTGGAGCTCTGTAGAGTTATATAAAGGAAATTGAGGCCTGTTGAGTCACAGAGATTCCTAAAATTCAGCCATGATTCAGTTTGAGTTAAACTGAGTCCATTGTTTTTGAAAGAAGCTTAAGGGTTTTCTTCCTAAAGGATTAGAAGTAAAAAAGAATAATCCGGAGGATTAATTTTAGTAAGGTAAACTGATACTGGGAAAGCTAGATGCTTCACAGTTAAAAAAAAAAAAAAACCCAGTGAGCTGCTCATTATGCAGACCAGCCAGGCCAGCTTGTGACTAAGGCGCTGCTTGAAAATGCACCAAACTCCACTATTCTTATTTTAGCAGTCTGGATTGCATAATGCCCTGCTTGCTTAGCAGGTGTTGATGTAGCTAAAGTGACGATTAAAGGTTTCATTATGATACATGGATTCCTACTCTGATTTATGAGGTTGCGTTCCGAAAGCTCACATTTTTCATTTCTGTAATATTATCAGTGTTTGCGTTGATAATATTAGGGTTTCTGAATCTACTTATTTCCTATGATCTCTGTGGATTGTCTTCAGAGCCGCCCGTTCAGTATGGAATGACTAAATGAGTAACGGTTATATAAATGCGCTTAGGCCTCATCTGTTATGTTTGTTGTGTGGATTTTGAATGGACACAACAAAACAACAGTGCTGTCCTCCAGCTGGGTCAGTATATAACGATTGTTACAAATCCCTGATGGCAAATGACTGTGTTATTGGCAGGACAGATCAATAGGTGGAAGCCAAAGTCCGGTACCAGTGTGCGTGTGTGAGTGAGTGAGTGTGTGTGTGTGTGTGTGTGTGTGTGTGTGTGTGTGTGTGTGTGTGTGTGTGTGTGTGTGTGTGTGTGTGTGTGTGTGTGTGTGTGTGTTTGTTCATTCTACAGTATGGAAAAATCAATTCTCACAAGGTTTTCATTTTCTCTGTCTCCGCTTGTCTTTGCTCATATATGGCTTTTCTCCATGTCTTCTGTCAAGAGATGGTGAATCTTCAGTGAAACTCTGACATTGCATCTGTAAAAGCTGCAAAACAAGCAAACAAACAAACATATAAACAGCCACTGATGCACTACAGCAAACAATTTCCAGTCGTTGCAACTTGATAGAAATGATTTTGACAAAGAGAAATATACCCAGTGATTGTGACTTTTTTTAACTCTCCAATTTGTGAGGCTGGAGTGACACTGCAGGATGTATTGATGTGACACCTTGCCCAGGGCGAGGACAGATTATGTGCATAAATGCAGAAATAGGAGGGTTATACCCATTAAGACTGAGGTCAGGGCAGGAAGAGGCGGTGGTGAAAAAGAGAGAGCGCCGCTGGCAGGGATGGACATTCATGGGGCGAGTTAACGCTGGTGTATGTTGGATTTTAATTTCAGGACATAGCGGACAATTAAAAGTTCATATCTTAATTTCCAAAGTGCTTTCTCAGTTTATGAATAATTGTATCCTAAAGTGTTTTAATTGTTTAAATGGTTTGATCTTTTTGGAGATTAGCAAATGTATAGTCACAACACAAGTTTCCAAAAAGCCACAGCCTGCATTTTTAAAGGTCACTTAATATTTTCAGAGGAGAACTTTCATTTGATCAGTTGAATTCAATCAAGTGTGTTTCATATTGGAATGTTTAATATAGTACCTGTCCTCCCTCTGCTCTGACTCAACCAGTGTGATGCTGCTCAGACAGAGGCCAATGCTGGAGCATTTCAGTGTGTAGGCAGCGGACAGTCCTACTGATGCAGCATAGACCCGTTCATTTTGCCAGATCTCCTCCTCCTCCTCCTCTTAATCTTCTTCTTCCTCTTTTGCACTATAAAGACAATGATGATTGTATTGAATCATACGCTGTGTCCAAATAAGGACAATATGCGGTCTTACAGTGTCTAAGCAGATGTATCCAGTTTTTAGGTCAATCCACCGGAGTTAAAGAAAGTTTCTTGAAGACGTTTCACCTCTCATCCAAGAGACTTCTTCAGTTCTAGTGGTGGTTGGTCTTGTTCCAGTTTATTAACCCTGTGAGGTGTGATCAGTACTATTGATATTCCAACGACCATTGTCAAGACCCGCCTGGCTCCTCAATTCCTCACCCATCTGCCCTGTGTGTTGTCTGCAGTTGGACTCCCTGGTTTCTGTCTCTAGCTGTCTCTAGTTCTTCTGCCCTTGAATTTTTGCTTGCCTGAAATTGGAGGCTTAGAAACTTACCTGTATGTCTTTGCCTTTCCTTGCTCTTAATGTGTTGAGCTGTCTCAACAAATTTGGAGACTTCCTCCAGGATCATAGGTGGCAAAACCTGCATTTTTTCGGGCCCTCAATGGTGAAATGGACCTGCCTTATTCTGTCATTCCCAAAACCAATTCC
This sequence comes from Antennarius maculatus, assembly GCA_013358685.1. NCBI lineage: Eukaryota > Metazoa > Chordata > Actinopteri > Lophiiformes > Antennariidae > Antennarius > Antennarius maculatus. The sequence continues at coordinate 9,028,660 of CM023617.1, read as the reverse complement.
GTAATGAGAGAGTGAGGCAGGTCCACTTTACCATCGAGAGTCTGAAGACAAAGGGAAGGCAAAGACTTAACTTTCTAAGCCTCCAATCTTGGGCAAGCAAAAATTCATGGGAAGAAGAACGTAGCTGGAGACAGAAACCAGGCAGTGCAACTGCAGATAACACACAGGACAGATGGGCGAGGAATTTATCAGACGGAGAACTCAACCAACCAGAGAAAGAGGTCCTTGCATCCACACAGACAAATTACAGTATGTATTTTAAATCGTTTCATTAACGTGTGTGTTGTTGGTGAAACACAATAACTGGAAGGCATGAAAGACAAAGGATTGGCTGCTCCTGATATGAAAATCATATCATCCTTTGTTGCTAGTTTATATTCTATATATTCATTTTTTAAAATTTACTTGACTTAAAGTCGTGTAAATTTGACTTTTAGGGAAACTGGCATTTTGTTTTTTGATTGGTACAGAAACCTTGCAAATTGGAATATGACGTTACGTTACGGCCCCATAACATCATTTGACCAAAGTCTTTAGCTGGGCACATTAATATCCTGGTTTCTTAATATTTGTTTGAGGTTGCCAGGCAACCATCTAAACTCAAGGTATGAGTCAATGAGCTTTTGAGGTGCTAATCGTGAGGTTGTGCTACCTTTAGACAGCAGGTAATAAAACAAGCATATTAGTAATTTAACATTATCACACACTCACACAACCACAGACACACGCACGCGCACACACACGCACGCACGCAACAACACACCTATTTGTTGTGTTTAACTCAACTAGCTAACCAAAACAAGCAGACTGGAGTCCAATGAAATGAGATATAACAGTCTTGGTTCCATTATATCTCTGTCAATTCATTTAAACTGTGTGTCCTGAATGATGAACAATATCAGGTTCATTTTGAAGGAGAGGATTCTGCATGATAACCTGTAAATTTGTATGGCAACACCAGACCGGGTGAGGTCAATGATAATGAGAGGTTAAAAAAGTCTTAACTAAATTGGTCAAGCCTAAATTCAGCTGTCAATACTTGCTCAGCATGAAAAACCCATTAGACACCTCTAGTCAGATATTTCGACAAGGATATACGTGTGTTCCATTTTATATCTTTAAATGGATCCTCTTGATTTAAGAGCCCTTGAACAGAAAGAGATACTTACCCAAGAGCATGTCCTTTTATCGTGCTGCACTGATAAAAATATCTGTGTTACTGCTACTGCAGCCAGTCCTGTCAGTTTGGATGCCCTGCCCCAAGTTGACAAGTATTCATGCTCAGATTTCACATCACATTTTCCCTGGGTAACAAAATAAAAATTTTCCATCTTTCTTTATGTCTTTGTATTAATATTGTCAAACTAAGGGATCAGTGCAGACCACATTCATGAATCAGGCAGAGTAAATGCATTAGATTTTTAAGAACTGTCTGAAAAGGAGTATTTTTTAATAATCAGATGACTAAAGGCATCTCTGGCAGTCAAATGTGGTCAAAGCATCACGCACCTAATGCTAAAAAGATTCATTTCTGAGTTTCCTGTATCGTTCAACCCTGTGCATCAGGATTCTGCACTGGGAAGACAGTGATCACTGTTGACAAGCTACAGTGATGCTGCAGCAGTTTGTTGTGCTCTTGCATAATGTCCTTCGGTGAAGCTGCCTCCGACAGGCTCTGCTTTTACTCTCTAAATTTTACCTGAAATTGTACCATGACAAAAAGTTGCTAGCTTCACAGAAGAATATATAAGATATCCAGATTCCATTAAGGGAGTGAATAATTTGAGGATGCTGCCATCACAAATATAGAAAGGTTAATATGATTTGTTGAATAAGAAAGAGTTGTGTTATTAAATCACCTGCTTTAACTCATATGTGATGCGTCATTCTGTGAGATTCCAGAGACATTTGTGTTATGCTATTTGACAGCATTGAGCACTAGAACGAATGTTTAAAGTTGATGAATTGTGAAAGAGGTAAGAGCTGTATTTTACGATGAATTTTAATCCGTTAAATGAATTAATTTTAGGGATTAAGATGAAGAATTCTGATATAGTGCAGACTTAATTGAAAGTACTTTTATCACAGTTGTCAAATTTTCCAGTTTATTGCACATTCTTGATGTGATTCTGATTTGAATCCATGTTCTAGTATGTGTGTTGTATTCCTGTCTCTTGTTATGTTTCTCCTTGGATGATGTTTTGCAGGCAGCATGTGTAGGTGTAGTGTTAGCAGTGCTTTTACTGCGCTTCAGTGAAATATTAAAGTGTATTCTTCCATGCAGCACTCCAATAGCCACAGGCTTCGTCTCTGTTTTGCTGTTGTAGATTTCCTTCTGTCATGTTGTTTTAGCATGCAGGCTGAATACAGTTGTATTTCTCAGATTACGGATAATCCAACCATTGTTGCCTTGCATTTTTGTGTGTGTAACGAGTATCTGTTAGAGGTAGACCACTAGAAGAAAATGCGGGCTTTAACAAAGCAGGAATCTTTATAGAAGTGGGTATTCCAGCGAACATGTAACTAAACTGCCTGAGGAGGAACACCTACTCCTCCAGTCCATACATGCCCTCTGCTTACCCTGTGGTTGGTCAACTGAGACAAATTGCACAACAGTGCAGACTGTAATGTAGGTACAAATAAATAAAACACTTGAATGTCAAAACATGGAGAGCATTCTAAACGGTGCATTTTTCCTTCTGTCAGTATTTTATCCAAATGATTATTTTCTGTTATTTTAGTGCATGATGAATTTAATAGTAATAGTAATAATAATAATAATAATAATAATAATAATAATAATAATAATAATAATAATAATAAAAAAAAAATATTTTTACAAGCTTGTTAGTAAAAATGAGTGCAGCACAAATTTTTAAAAATTACATTATGTAGTTAGTATTTTTTTTGGTATATTATTGTATATACACACTTAATGTACAAATGCATTGGAATGCACACCCATATACCTATAGGAAGTTTTATGACATCCCAGTCTGAATTCATAGGTAGAGAGCAGATAGTAGAGTATAACTTTATTCATCCCTTAAGGAGGTTCCGTCAGGGAAATTTAATTTCTCCATCGCACACAGCACAGTAAGTACACAAAACACAGAAAAAACACACAGAACGCACCAGCACATAGAAAGTAGTACAACACCAAATAGAAAGATTAATAAATAACCCATCAAGAATATATAAATATAAAATCATAAATAGGCATAGAAAAAATAAACAGGCCTGGTTAATTATGGGTATAGTGAAATGTCTATAGTGTTTGTATTGTTTTTGCTGTGTTGTCTGTGTCATCCCTCAGCTCTCGTGTGGATTTTCTTCTTCTTCAACTCCCCCAGAAAGGAGTTGAGCAGTTAAAGTTAAGGTATTAAAATTTAAGACACTTTTCTGTCCCAGAAAGTTAAGTTTAGGTATTAAAATTAAGTTAAGTTAAGGTATTAAAATTGAATAACGGTTCGGCTCTTCTGGGAGGGTTTTCTGTAAGAGTTTGGAGTGTCTGTGGGAATTTTTGTTCCTTCATCCAGAAGAACATTTGTGAGGTCAGGCACTGTTGTTAGGTGCAAAGTTCTGGCTCGCAATCTCAATCCTATTCCTCCAGAAGGCTTTTGATAGGGTTGAGGTCAGAGCTTTGTGCAGGCCAATCAAGTTCTTCCACACCATCAAACCAGAGTCATCAAACCATGTCTGTATGGACCTTGGTTTGTGCACCAGAGTCATGCTGGGACAGAAAGTGTCTTCTTCACACTGCACAATTGTCCAAAATGTCCTAAAATGATGATAAATTATGCTTTCTCATGAACTAGGGGGCACATAGTCTGACTCCTGGAAAACAACCCCACAGCCCTATCCCTCCTCCATAATAGAGATTTGTTTCTATACTTTAGTGTATATAGTGCAGTGCATACATGTATTACAATGTGTCTGTCGGTCCAGTTCTCATCAGACTTAAGTAAGTAACATTTATTCAATGTCATGAAAGGCAGAGCAGACATTCTTGGTCTCCAGAGGATTTATCCTAATGATATCAGGGCTCCTTCACATTTTCACAAGTGTCACCTGCTTTCTCACATTAGTGGTTTGGACTGAAATATACAGAACTGTGAACTTTTGTTTGCTATGGGTTTTTTTTTTCAGCGCTAAACAGATGAAGGATAGCAAAATGAGACTCTCATCTAAGATGGTTTAGCTTGAAGCACTACTGGGTCAACATCACAGAGCTGCTAGCATGGCTGTAGACTCTGTTAACGGTTTTTACTTCAAATGTTTGAAGTGCTGTTTATTAATTAATTTCTTTCATGGCTGATAAAAATGGAAATGCGTGATGAATACCTAAACAGATTCAATTAAAGCAACTCTATGACACAACAGCTTTGGAATATCTATGAACAGTACTGATCTTGTCTTCTCAGATGTCTGTTTTTAAAATTTTGTCCACATACAATATTCTAAAGGATGTTAAGTCAGTCTGTTGTTACTGCAAGTAAAATGCTCAATTCAAAACTCTTATTGCAGTTATGTTTTGTTTTCATTTTTATTGAGAAAAATAAATACAGTACATTATGAAAATACTAGATGTAAAAGGTTTGAAAAAGTAGATCCCCCAAAAAATAAAGAAGAAGAATCACTTTATTGATCCCAAAACAGGAAATTTTCTTTACACTCACACCATACAGAGATGGTAGACATGCATATATATCAGTGATGTGCGGTGAGGTTCTTGGCTGGTGAGGCACTGATTTCATCATAATTAGATTTACAAAAATATGAACCTACAGTGTGGCTTATTCACCATTTAATTAGCAACAGTAAGTGGGTTATTTTTAAAGTCCCATAACAGAATTACACACAATTAGCACATTTGATTGAAAAATAAATTATGTTGTTGCCTACATGTTTGCTTATATGTTACGTTTATTTATAAATAAAATCCATGCGCTGCTCCTTCTGAACAAAAGCATCGAAAAAATTTTTAGTTGAAATATGTAATCCTCCATTTTTATAGTAAGGCAAGGCAAGCGGACAATAAATAAATGGCTGTATTTTGCAGTCACTTCTTCTACGGCCGAGGAAGAAGAATTCTCGGCCGAATCCCTGGGACCACCAGCGCCCCCTACCATGAGGCCGGAGAACATGGTGCCTCACTGAGTGCCTCTTCTTGGCCGTTTCAGGACCGCTTGACTCAAGAAAGATCTTACACACATACAGTTGTTGACCAAAAGCACTACATTAGCTAAATTATGGGAATTTAGTTCGTAGAGCAAACGTGTTTGAACATTTTAATAGCGACATATAGAGAGATAGTATTACGGTCTCACTGTGTAGCATACCAGCACAGCTAGTCGAGCCATTGCACAATCCATAGTGAGGCTCGGCTGGCTGGTGCCTCACCGCAGGTCTCTGCTCCGTATTTCAGTGGTAAATGTGAAAATTCAGGGATTTTTAGTAAAAATAACCTAAAATTGGTGACGTTAAATGGAAAATAACTAATTAATACACATCACTGGATAAATATAACCATTTAATTTATTTCTTCCATTTTTCATTTTTTTTCTTTCATGACGGCAAGTGAGGCCATGCCTGCCTCCCCTGACCGCACGTCACTGATATATATATATTGTATACCGGCCCCTGAACAAACAAACAACGGGCCTGTAGGCATGCAAATTAGTATAAGGGAGGCAGAGTGAAGGGTCACGTGAGGGGTTGTGCCCCAAATGGGCAGCTTGTGGGGGGGACGGCGCCTTGCTCAAGGGAACCTCAGCAGTGGCTGGGAAGTGAGCTGAAACTTCCCACTGTCGGCTCACACTCCGAGGATGTCTGGCGGGAGCGGGAATCAAACCGCCGATGTCTGGGCGATGTCTGGTCTTAAGACGTCTGCTCTACCACTGAGTCATTGCCGCCCCATGAAAGATTGAATCAGGTTCTCAATCTGAACCAGACAAGCTTCTGAAAATGTAGGTGCACTTGCAATGTCCGTTTTGATGTGTAGTTATGTTGTTATGTGCAATATGAAGAGTCACCGTTAAAAAAGCTGGGGGAAATTACAAAATTGAGAGAGACTTTCATTTAGTTTTGTAAAAAAAATGTTTTTTACGCTCCTTTGACAGGGTTTTTCCATCAACAACAAAATGTACTTCATGTGAGATGGAAATGTATGTTTTCAGCAATAAGAATTGTGAACCAAGCACTGAAGTTGTTTGCCTGTTGTGATGTAAAAACCTGCAGTTCAGACCCTAGTGTGTATAATTGCGTGTTGTATGTGTGTATTCACCCCTCGTGGCTCGGTAAAAGCTGAAACCGATCTATTGAGGGTGAAAATTGGTTCTGTGAGGACACCGTGATCCCTTGTGTTAACATAACTACAACTGTGATAATATTTGGTTTGGAAATACCTGCTACTGGAACAAATCCTCACTCAGCTTTCAGACACAGACACAGTCCTGAGATATTCACACAACATCGTTGTACAACCCGTCCAGCCGAGAACCTGAAAAGCTGCTGGCAGAATGCGAATGTAACCTGGAATAACAAAAGAGGCAAGTAGGCTGTTGTTCAGGGCCTGAAAATTATCATTCAGAAAATTTTGGTGTTTCTGAGGGGATTTCGCTGAGTGTCGGTCAGTCAGCAAATTGACAAGAGCCTAATAACTATGTCTCATTTTGCAATTTCTCCAAAACACAAACCTTATTTCAAGGTTTGGAGTCCACTTCACTTAATTTGATTTCTCTTTCTTTTCCACTAATAGGCAACTAGTAAACATCTTGCTTATTTTTTTTCTTTTACATTAACATTCAGGTGAATTAGTTCTCATCATTTGAAAGTAGACCACCGTTCAAAGTGCATCTCTTCCCAAAGTTGTACATGATCAGAATCCTTTATTAATCCCCTGAAGGGGAAATTGCTTAAAGACATCGTCCCTGGGTGGGCTTGAACCACCAACCTTTCGGTTAACAGCCGAATGCGCTAACCGATTGCGCCACAGAGACTCAAAGTGGGCATCATGGTGGGGCATAACATAAATTAAACAAATTAAAGTTTGTTTAACATTTTTTACTTGTTAATTATAACTGATTTAATTCATATCAAATCTTTTGCAGATATATTTCCTGTATACTAGTGCCTGTAAAAGGAATGTTTCATACTTTTATCTAGTTTTGTTACCATGAGAGATAATATGATTATATGTTGTAAATTCCACTGCAGTCAGGCGGTGACAGCAGCATGGTGTGTGCCACTCTGTTAGAAGGTCCTGGTTGTTCATCTTTCTCCAGGTTGAATCTCTCTCCTGCGACAGGCTCCAGTTTCTATATATTATATTTATATAAGCTTCATAACTTCATAACTTGATACAGTTATGAAGTGCATAGGTATAACAATTAACAGATTTATTTCATTGGTTCCTGTGGCATTGCTTTTGGATTTGTCAGTGTCTTTTTGTTTCCTTGCATGCTTCACACATTTCTTTCTCATCTCATTTGAAATCTCCAATTCATCTTTTTTGTCCTCTTCCTGCCTGCTTTACTATTTCTTCTTTTGTGGTAACAGTGTATGATCTCCTTTTACTCGACCACCTGACAGCAGAAACAATGACAAGCTGACATTACACTGCAAGAAGCAGGATAAAAATACAGAACTAGAACTAAACTGTCAAGCTGATGATAAAACAGATCAATACTAGTGAAATTATTCTAATTATCTAGTACTATGAAAAGAATAATTAGCATTTTTTAAATGATGGCAGTATGTTTGTCTGTGGTTTGACTTCTTGATTCAGCACCATGAGAAAGTTAACTTTTCAAATCGCTTTCTAATTAGCTTCAATTGCCCATTGTCTAATCCTAGTTAGCCAACATTAGCATTCTGGTATGCTAAACTGAAAAGGTGAGCATCATAAATGATTAACATGCTTAATTTTCTTTTTTGACAGTATTTTCATTGTGATTGTGTCGTGTTAGCATGCCATAATGAGCATTTGGCTCAAAACATTCTTCTTCTCTTGTTGAATTTATGACCACTGGACAGAATATACAGCTAAAACAAACATGGCCTTCCTCCACCTCAGGAAAACATTCCTAAGTCTTGCTGCTCTTTTCCCTTTAATATTGCTGCAGGCACTTCTTTCAGACAGCAGTGGAACAATAACCTCCCACCAGGCAGCACATGCATGAACAGGTTATTAGCTGTTGTTGCAAAAGGTAAAGCCATTGTCCTCTTGTTGTCAAAGTGCATCATCCAGTTCCTTCAGGCCTTAAGGCTCTTTCAGCAGTGACTCATCCCAAGGCTGTTCTCCTGGTCTTGGTCAGAGGCATCCTCTGGGTTCATTCTGACTGTCATCATGCATGTGCACAAAGTAAAATTTTTCCACTGCTTGCAGTGCTTCTTTTTTCAAGTGAGCACAGAACACCCCCTTTATCTCCCCTCAGCCATAGTGCTTTAAGAATTCACTTTGTAGCCTTGGCTCTGCTGTGCTCGTACACTCTACGTTTACCCCCACATCAGTGAGGCTTATGAAAGATTCATAAAAGATTCCCCAGCTGTCTGCAGGTGAAAGCCTCAAAGCAGCAAAGCCCTGAGTTTCAGGAAGATGGCAGTGTTGATGGCACCGGTTTTCCTGCATGTCCTTGTTAAGTTTGACGAGGTGCTGAGTGCAGAGGACAAGCAGAGATAAGGGTGAGAGAAGAAAGAGAGAGAGCAACAGACATGACAGTATTAACAGGCAGGAGTGGGCATTTGTTAACCGATGGAAAAAATAAGATGGAAGTGGATGGAAAGTGAAGAGAGGTGAATCTTTTCCCTCAGATGATAATCATGCACACCAATCAGGTGTTGGTAGTCTGCATGGAAATGTAGTGGGGAAAAAAAGCTCTAAATTCCCCTTTGTAAAGTAAATTATGCATTTCTTCATCGTCGGTCATGATTCAATGAATCTACTGCATCTGACGGGTGTTTACTGCTTCATGAGCTTTAATATATTATTTCATTAGTCCTGTTGGAGAGGTTTTCTATTTAACCTTGACAAACAAAACAGACTGCTGCCATTTTGAGAATAAAACTGGTTGATCTTGGATGTGCTATCGTAATGGCTTCCCTCCTTTGGGAATGTAACATAAACGGAGCTGGTGTGAAAGATGTTGAAACCAAAAGTAAATAAATTACCTGCTCTGACATTTTCCTGTTCATGTGTGAAGATGTATTCAAGTGTTTAGGACAGGCCTGTGGATTCATTAAAAACAAGGCTGGAAATTGTCCTTCAGATATAAAATAGTGAAACTGTCTCGAAAAGAATTTGTGATCTTGTAAATTTGAAAGTGGGCCTTTCCAGAAATCGTGACCTGGTTACTTGTGTTAATCCACAGACTTCTTGCTTCATGCAACAGCATCTTTGCGTTGTGGAGATGGAAACACGCATCAACTGAAGGATGAGAAGATCCTGGCTGTGACAGCATAGGACATTATCATTCATTTCATCCCTCTGGCTGAATGAAAAATTCAAATGCTTCTGAGTTTGTTTTTTTTTAAAGCTTTTGAGTTCCACATCCAAAGCCATCTACATCCATTACTCTAGTTTTGAGAGAAGGCCAACATCTCCACAGAAATTATCTCTAAAACTGGACAAACCACACAAATCTACGCAGTTATGCTGCAGGAAGAGAAAAAAGTTTTATCTTTAACTTATTTTTAATTTTATACACTGTTATAATCCCCGAAGGGAAATTATGAACGCACACTCAATCACACGCATGCATATTAGTGTGTACAGGCCCCTGTAATACACACAACCACGCACAAGGGGGCCTGTAGGCATGCAAGGGAGGTAGAGTGGCAGGCAGCTCCTTCTTGGTGGGCCTCAAATGAGAAATTTTGTAAAGGGGATGGCACCTTGCTCAAGGGTGCCTTGGCAGTGCTCTGGAGGTGAGCTGACACCTCCCACTGTCAGCTCACCTCCGGGTATTTTTTGGGCGGGAGCGGGAATCGAACTGCCGATTTTGAATCATGGGATGACCCGCTCTACTGCCCGCTTTGCCACTGAGCCACTGCCGCCCCTAGGCGCTTCTTTGAAAAACATAAAATAAATTGTGTGAAATAGCTTTGTTTGAACACATAAATTTTTTTTTTTTTTTTTTAAATGGGAAATTTGATTAGAAAGAACCTTTAGTCTACTAGCAGGTTGATGCTAGGTGCTACCACCATAAAACACAGCTCAGAAAGGTTGAAGAGGCATTTCCTGCATTGGAGTCTCATTCTTTATCTATTTGGAGACGTGTGGCAGGTCAAGATTATTTATTCCAATGAGAGAAGCCAATGTGAACATAGATTGTCATTGATTTTGTCTTACTTCTCTATTTTGAGGGCATAGTTGTTTCGACCTGTTGGTTCATGTGTCTCTGTTTCAGCCTTCTGTTTGCCATTCTCTGTCTTTTCATTTCTCCATGGCTGCGTATTCTGTCTCTTGTCAGTTTATCCTTCTTTTGCCTACCCCTCTGACTCTCTGTTCTCCATTTCCCCTCCAGCCTGTGATTATTTCTTCTTCTTCTGATCGTCTTCTCCCCTTGTCACCTGTTTATCATTCACTCTTTATCCCAGTGGGTTTAGTCTGTCTGACTCCTGCTTCGTTTTTGTCAGTGATGTTTCGTCTCACATACCACCCATTTCTCCTCCAGTTTTTCTGTAAGTTTTCACTCTTGTAATTTTCCTGTGTCTATTTTTTGATATCCACTCTACCACTTCAGATTTATTCACCTTCTTTTCCCAAAAATTTTGTGCATGAAAATTCTGCCTGCATTTGGCCAGCCCTACCCTCTGGATATTGTGATACTGTTTTGGGTTTTGGCCCTATAACCTATTTTTTGAATAATTTCTGTCTGAACTGCAAGCCCCATGCATTTGACTCCCCATTGGAACCATAAGTCATATTGCTGCCACATAAATTCTGATAAATGTTTATGTTGTAAAGCAAGACAAACTTGTTGGAATGCAATGAATAAATTGTGATGCAGTCTTTAATTTGTCCAAACATATTTCAATAATTGCCTTTATCACCATCTCCTTCTCAAAGGGGTCCAACTGCAATCAGTACATAATCACAGAGGAGTGACTGAAAAATACAAAATAGAAATACAGCTGTCAGTGTGGCAGTATACAGAAACCACAAACCACACATTTCATTAATGAAGTATTTTCAACGATAGGAAGACCAAATTGTCCAATAGTAGAGAAGCATGTAACCACTACAGACAGGCGTGACCTGCTAGAATTAATACATTTCAGAGAAGCAGATTTATTAATAACAAGAGCAAACAACCAGTATCAAAATAAGACAATAGGTCTAATAGCTCTGATATCAACAGGTAACATTCAAACTTTTTTCCTTTTCCTTTTTTCTTGACATTGTATCATGAAATTCACTCATTTATATGAAAAATATTTCAGTTATTGATTAAAGATTCTGTGCTGTATCTGAACTGAACTGAATTTGAGCACTTTTTTTAAATGTTACAGTGGATCTATAATTCAGACCCAGTTGGTGTTATATGAACAGTTTACTGTGTCAGGAATTAAATAGATTGTATGACCAGTTGTCTGATGAACTGAGTGTTTATGGCTACAGTTCATTTTGATGTTCCTGCAGATGGCGGTAGGATTTGTTGTGAATCATTTATACCACATGGTAGACCAGCGCCTGTGCATGTGCGTACTCATGTTTCAGGGTATTTGTCCATTAAACACTGTGGCCAGTGCCCTGATTTCCTCATTATTTCTAGTTGATTACCCAAGCAGTTGCATTTAGACCAAGGAGAAGTGAAGGGCACCGGGCAGTGGAGCATGCCCATGGGGAGCAGGCATCCCACATGGCGCTCATTTACTCAAATCACTCCTGCTTCAGTCAGATGATCAATGTCATTGTTTCGCTCACACTCTAACCTATCCTTATATTTGTCCTCTGTGGACTAAGAATTTTTCATTTCAAATATGTTAAGAAAAAGATGTTGGAAAGGTCAGTTTGTGGATGCACACTAGATCATAGATAACTGTCCCTAACCTTAACCTGCTCTCTGTCCCCATCACCAGTCTGCTCACAGTTCTCCAGAGGAGTGTACGCCATCTTAGGATTCTACGACAGGAGATCCATGAACACGCTGACCTCCTTCTGCGGGGCGCTGCACACCTCCTTCATTACACCCAGCTTCCCCATCGATGCTGACGTGCAGTTTGTAATCCAGATGAGGCCTAGTTTGCGAGGAACCGTTCTCAGCCTGCTGGCCCATTATAAGTGGGAGAAATTTGTCTACCTTTATGACACTGACAGAGGTAAGAGTCGCCCTCTGTCAAAGAAAACACACATTCACACTCACCTATCGAGGCTTTAAGGGAGAAACAGATGAGTGCTAAACATCTAATTGACGAAAAAAGTGTAAGGAGTAATTGCCTCGCCAAGCCCTTCAGGCGTGTTATTATACAGTGCATATGATCCCTTCTGCCCAATCGTCACTCTGAGTCATCTGATGCTTTTTAATCTATGCCACTAATCATCCTAAATAGCTTCACTATATTGCTGAATGTGGCTCATAGAGGCAGTGAGCAGCTCCTTGCTTCCAAGGAATGAGGCATTCACAGGTGCTGCTGATCCACTGCTCATCCAGCTGCCTGAGCCTTTAATCCTCTGCACTCTGTGATTATCATTTAGCTATAATTGGATTATATAAAAGGAGAAACACAACATTCTGCTACTTCTGCGTGTGCTTCATGGCCTCCCTCATGTAGGCCAGTTATTTACAGGCCGGTTCTCTGCCATTCTCTAAGGGTCAGCATCTTCAGAGGCTGCTGTTAGAGGAATCACATTGACCTGCATGTGAAAATTGGATACACACACACACACACACACACACACACACACACACACACACACACACACACACATACACACACACACACACACGCATTGCATGGTTTGATTCAGTATATGTTTACTAAGTAAATGTACAAGTTTTTGGGTTCTGCCTCTGCTGTTAAATGTGCCAAAGTGTTCAGAACTGTGCATTCCAAGTATTTTTAAACTGACATAGAGCATTTCTAGGACAAGTGCACTCATTTTTCACTTCCCCCGTCTCACTTTATATATTCCAGTTGAGGTGGGTGTATGAGCTACCGCTCACTCATGCAACTAGTTCTCAAAAAGCCCTTTTTTAGTTTGTTTTCGAATATATGCAACTCCTCTCTCCAGATTGTTTTTTTTTTTTTTTCTCAAATGTATGAAGTATATATCTGGAACCGTTATAGTGAATATGACAGTCGCTCTTCCCTAATTGTGATGTAAAGTTGTGTTTGTCCTCCTTAAGGAGACTCTCATACCGGGGAGAGGAACCTGGCTTTCATTGATCTCATCGATGTGTCTGTGTGTTTCGGTGGCAGACTGCAGCAGCTGATAACTGGGTGGCTGGCGAGGATAAGGGAAATGATTAATGAGTTTACAGCCTCTTCATGGCACAATCAACCTTCTGAGAAGTGTCTCTTGATTCGGCCCTTAGAGCTCTGCTTTGGTTTCCTGGCCTTTTTTCACCTGCTGTGTTGACATTGACGGGCCACCATCTGTAACACTCTGCCCATTTCCACAGCATGACACAGTGTAAACACTGTAGTTAAGGATGGAGTCCCACATTCTGCACAGCTTGTGTTTGCTGAGAGGCAAATTAGTTGCCCAATTTTGGCTGGCAGTCCCATCGAGTTCCTCTCTGTCAAGGTTCTGGAGTGATGAAGCCAACACTCATCTGAATGTCACTTCAGTCTTCATTATCAGGAGCGGGCCTTGTGGGTGGAGGTTCTACTTTTATGACTGATCATTGATGGTTTGTGGGACAATATGACAGTACAGTAATCCTGCAGCGGGATCTCACAATGACATGTGTAATGGCTGTCCCTAAATAAGAAACTCCATATCTAAGCAGAACGTTTTCATCAGAAGATGAAAACATTTTTACAGATTCGGGCAGTCTGCCCGAATCTGTAAAAATGATTAAAATGAATGAGCCAATTCCATTCTGTGTAGTGTCTTGAGAAAATAGAGTGTGTTCCATTTTATCACACTTTCAGAGAGTTTTTTTTATAACTTGAAAGTATAACCACCACAAAAAATGTGTCTGTATGTTAGGATTTTGACTGTAACAGAGACACCACTTAATATACCTCTGCATCAATGGCACATTTAATTTACAGGTTGGATTTCAAATTGGAGGCGATGTCAACATCAAATAGCTTCAGCTCTACTTTCATGTTGGAGTTGCTCTCCACTGACAGCAGCACTGTACTGATTTCACTTGTTTTTACTGACACAGTCGTAATAAATATTAAAAAGCGAGCTTATTTTGTTTCACAAAATCAGCTATTTCACGTCTTTTTTTTAATATACTGTGAGTATGTTCATGTTTTGCGAATCACAATTCTCATTAGAGGAATTGTTTGACAGACATAAGAAATGGGGAAAAACTGCCTCGCGACAGATCCGAGGGATGCACAACATAGAGAAAAGCATGCCTACACACTCATGGATCATTAAATACATGATTATCTGCTGCAGTGCAACATTACCTATTTATCCTGGGTGTGCTGGCTATGAAATGTCCTCATTAGACTGGCTAATAGCCACTGGCAGGAAAGGCCTCCTGAAATGAGAAACATCTGGGCATTACCAGCTGGGCACCAGGAGTAGGAACACACCAGGTTGTTGTTTTTCCATATTTACCTAAGTTACTATAATTACATTTTATGAATGAAGGTCATATCAGTTCTGCTATTCATGCTTGAAAAACTTTATAATCCCCCTTGACAAAACGTAGGAAGATTAGGAAATGATCCCTTTGTTAATAAACCCTACAAGACTATTAGATCGCAAAGTAGTTGACAAAGCATCTTTATATTATAAAATATATTTTGTATTAAAACTTTGTATTAATTGACATTCTCATACTGGGGCAGTTTTAAATTGAATAATCCACCATGGCTGTTTTTATCTAGCCAACTCAAAGGAACTGAGCAGAAGGTTTCATAATTTCAGCTCAGTTCCTTTGAGATGAAAAACAAGCTGCGTACAAAGATTGTTCTTCGGTCAAGATATAATAGTCCCAACAGACATGTCCACCTCCACTAATGTGTATCACAGGGATGATTTAGGGAGACTTCTTTTAATTAAAGATGTATTTAATCAGTATGTTCTCCATTTCATTCTTAGGGAAGTTGTTGCATTGCAGTACAGTTTACATCTCTGTCCTCATCTCCTCCCGTGACCCCTAGATATTCTGGCTAAGGCAGGAGTTATTAATCTCTTGATTGTCTGTTATTAGTTCATTTGAGAATAGGGTGAACCAAAGAGTGGGAGATGTGTTGAACGCTCCAACACAATGTTAATGAAGAAAATGTGTGTGTGTAAATCTGTAAGACTAATGCAGTTGTTATCCATGAACTCAACATGATGTGGACCATCAAATCAAATGACAGCTACAAGCTAACAGCAGCCATTCCTGCATTTTCCTGCCCCTCTGATAACCAGATATGGTGCAGCAAAGAATTTGCATTCCTCGCAGCTGAGTGTCGGTTGGTTTTGTCTCTGCAAGGAAACATCTGATTAATTGCACTTTGTTAAAGACCTGCACTCAGCAGTCAGAGACCCGGGCTCATTATCAGAAAGTAAGAAAGAGAGAGTGAGGATGAAACACATGAAGCAGCTGTTTCTCCCTATGAGAACCCCCCTCCCCAACACTTTCAGTCCCAGATGGACACATAAACCTAGAACTCCACACAGTGTCTCTCTCTAGCTCTAAATGTATGGACGGACAGCTGGAGTTCAGACAGTGTAAATGGGTTATAGATTCAGTACCGACTCAGATTCTTTTCTGAGATGGATTTATAGGTTTCTAAAAAACATCGTTTTAGAGAAATGAGAAAGCACTGGTGCCGATGTAAAAAAAAGAAAAAAAAAAAGAAACTCCAAGGTTAAACAGGAGTTTTCTTTCTTATGGAAAACGTAATTGACTCCATGTCTTTCAGAGTCATCTCTGACTCAGAGGTGATGAATTTTAAATTCTCTGTGGCAATTTGACTGCTTTTTACAGCTGTGAATGGAGTGTGTTTGGGAAGGCTATTTACATGCTGCAGGCGTGTGTGTGTGTGTGTGTATGCACTGTACGTGCTGTGGACTGACGTCACTGGTGAAAACCTCAAAGGGCAGTATAAATGAGGAGAAGATACAGCTGAGTTTTAGCTATCTCAGAGTTTCTGTTCTTTTTTTTTGACATAAACAAAACCTCTATCATCTCACCCTGACTCCACTTTGCCAGATGTTCAAAATGGTACCAACTAATGCCTGAACCTCCATGCATGCAGAGGAAGAGCAGCTTGAAAACATCATCAAACAAAATGTAAACCATCTGCTCCTGTATATACTATACAGGGTATCATGTCTATAAAATAATGCAAGGGAATTATTAATCTGTAATACCACACATCTTTTAGAATTCTCATCTCTTGGAAGAGACAATTTGTAAAATTTGCTCCATCAGTACGGACCATTTGCGAATAAAAGCCCATTAGGCTCAGACTAAATGACCATGACCATTTGTCAGGGACATTTTCTCTGAGAAAAATTAAGACACATGTTCTCCCTTGAACAGATTGGCTTGCAGGCTTTCATCACAGAGAATGCAACTCACTTTTGAAGCTACAGAAACCTTCAAAAATACATAACTTAAGTGTAAACGGCTTTACAAAGTTGTATAACTTTGGAAATCTTTGTTCTGTGCTTGAAAAGGGGAGATGCGGTCCTTGACCTCATTAAGATAGGCTGCATCTCTTTGGAAGAAGTTTGAGCACGTATAAATGCCAAACATATTTGGAGAATTTCAGTTACAATTTTATTTTATGGGTGAAGGGCATTTATCTCACTGCAGAGATCAGTGTTCAGGACCTGTAAAGTTCATCCCTCATGACTCTACATGTCTTCAACCATCCTTTCTGTATTTCTCCATTCATGCTGTAGGAGAGCTTACACCACAGGTGACTACTTACAGGATACGTGAGTAAATAAAAAGGACATCAAATGCAGATCCTTCAACATGACTCACAAGGGAATGCTGAGAAACACACCGTTTGATGAGTATTGAAATTATGTGCATCAAAGTCTTCGTCTGCACATCTCAACCCAAACAGACATCTGGGAGAGACTTTTTACCCTCATGTTAAATAGCTGTCTCCATCACCATCATCAGAACATCAATAGAGGAGTATTGTAACTTTTGGAGAATGGCGTTTCTCCCTTCGGCAAAAAGTAGATTTGAAGACAGCAGTTCACTCATAAGCCTTACTAAGCTGAAAATCAAATGTGAAATTGTTAATGTAATATAATTTAGTTTTTTTTATTTGTCTTCACTTTAGGGCCCAAAGCAATGTGTCCTCAGCTGTCCTGGTGCATGACCATTAGAAGGCAGTATGATGAGCTGCAGACCAGTATCAAACAGCTCTTACCGTCTGCCAAAGGCTTGAAGCAGGGTTGTTAAAATGAAAGCACTTAGAAGAAGTTTGGATTTTTTTAGACATTAGCGGTTGTTGCATCTGCCATGAGTTTTTGCAAATGATGGAGATCATCTTCCATCACTTAATAATATGCAGAAAGTAAGTTGAAACTGACTGAGTTAAATGTGTGGAATTTAAGCATTAAAACTTTAGCTAAGTCAAACCACCAATGTCAGGGAAGGCTTTTGTTGAGCTGGTGATAGGGAACAGGTCACGGCTGAGCCACTGCAGCTTTTCTCATTTCAAACAGTCCAGGCAGTCTCAGTACTGCATGCTAAGGATGTTCAAATTGATTGTAGACCTCAGACATCTTGAAATCTTGTCAATAGCACATGTGGTGCTGCATCAATCATATTTGCAATATCTGATGCTCTTAACAACATACAATCAATGGTGATTGATCCTGTCTTCCATCCACTCATGATACTACCACTTAAAAAAATTACAACTCAAGACAAAGGCTATTTTTTGCTAATGATCATCTACTCAGGATATTTAACCATTAGGTGTGATTGCACTTCTGCTGGCATTTTATTTTACTTTTCTTTGAGCCCTGGTGGTACGAGGAGAACACAGAGTCTAGCAAATCAGGAGCTGAGGGTTTATTCTGGCCAAAGTAAAAATTTCCACTGCCATTTCAGCTTTTGACAGATAAGGACCAGCCAAAGGAAGAAAATATGGCCAAATCAAGAGAAAATGAAGCCATACGCAGACATGCACTGAGTTAAGGAACAGTGGAGTCAGCAAAGCCTTTGTGCCTCTCCTGCATCATAAAAAAGCAAATGGCACAGAGGGCCATGCACGGTCAGACATGCTGTCAGATGCACCAAATCCTTTTTACTTCAGCCCTCCCCTCTGTGTTCCATAAGATCCAGCTTGTCATATCTAATCTGCTCTACTTGGAGGAATAATTCACTAGGTGACTGCAAGAGCGTCACCTCTGCCTCAAACCCACGACTCCATTCTTGCCTCGACCCCTGGGTCTGTGTCGCTCAAACATCTCTCATCTATTTCAGTACACTTGCTTTCAGGATAACACACAGTCGTTGCATGGGTCGTCTTTTTGCATTATGGAGCAGATTGATGCCAGCTTCGTTCCCCTTTTCCTCAACCATTTTTATTTGCTGAAGAGATAGGAGGTTGTGCTTTTATATATGGAGATGAAAAACGACAGTCAGTGCAGCTCTCACTGATGGACAAGGGACAGTCTGCTCATTTTCTTGTATGTGATTCAAACACAAATGTCTGTGCATGAGCATTTATGTGCAAATTGACCTCATTATCTCGACCCACCTTTGGAAAAGAAGAAGATTGTGCAATACTTCATGGAACGTGATTTAAACTCTTCAAACTTTACAGGAAAACTAGTCAACGTTAGCAACTTTACAGCTGTCATTAGATAAGAAATAATCTGTTTTATTAGCTCTGATCTGGGATTTGGTAGGAGTGGGTGAGCAAGGCTCATTGCAGTTCAGATAATTTGGAGCAGCTGTTATCTGCATTGGTCTGTACCATGAGTAGGCGTTGTTAGGCTAATTGTACTCAAAACTGTCCTTTTACTGTTATTTGGCAGCTTTAATCCTTTTTATTTCACTGGCTTTGTAAGTATTGCCCACTGAAAAACAAGCTCCTTTTTAGAAACACATTTAAGCCATGAGATTTTTGGAGATTTCTCTGAAGTAGGTTCAGCAGCTTTGTCTCAGTTTCCTTTGGTGTTGCGCTCAGCTTTGTGTGTCCCATGACAATGGTACAGATGCCTGCAAGAGAATTTAAAAGAGGTCACCTTCTCCAGTGACGGGGGAGGGACAACTGAATCACATTTTAGACTGCTAGGCCGTCACATGAGCCGCTGCCCAAGACGAGGCAAGACGAGAAGAAACACATGGCCAGGTGCCAGACGATCCTCAGTCAGTCTCTTTATTTCAGAACTGTCTGTCACACAGGACATGGATTCCTTTGAAAATATATTATATGACAGTTGAGTGTAGAAATATGTATATGTATAGACGAGTAGCCATTTTCGTTTAGACAAACAATGATAGTATTTAGATTCTTTATTCAATGTGCAGTAGAAGTTTATGAGCAACCTACAATATTATTTTGTTCACAGCTGAACCCAGCAGCCATATTGTTTCAAGCTTTATCCTCTGAGCTGTAAAGAACACATATCAGAAGAGTACATACTGATCTCCTGAGCACTGCTGTGTGGGCTACTGAGCTCATATATTCAACAGAATCCCACATGCAGCCCGGCTCCCTGCTTTGAGCTTTGCTCTAACAATTGCTGTCATCACTCAGCATTCCTACGGGTGCATTTTTTGGACAAACTTCAAAGCAAAGTGTGTTGAACACTTTTTTGTGCTTGGCGGCTCAAGCATCAGTATGGTATGGAACAGAAGCAGAGCGTTTGGCTTGCAGTTTGATCGTTGGAAAAAAAGATGCACTTGAACAACTTTCATAGGTCTGTTTATTTTCAAGCTGTTCAACAGATTTTAAAAAAGATTTTGTGCTGGGTGGAAATTGTGCCAATAAGTTGATGAAATATGAAGATGGATCATTTTGTCATTGTGCGTTGATCTGTTTTAATGTATTGCTAATATTGTGAAAAATTATTGGACAATCAGAAATTTAAATACCCTGGAATGGATACATGGACAGGTAATGATTTTCACCATGGGCTGGCTCCAGACCATGTGGATCAGGGAGATTAAAATATGTATTCGAAGAGATCAGTATTTATGAGTATATGCACATTTTTTTACCCATTCTCATGTAACTGTACATTATTTTTAAAACACAAATAGACATCCATATCCAACATGTGTCTGTTTGAAGTTTACGCTTCCTTTCCCTGCTAGCTGATGGAATAACTAACTTAGTTTCTTTGTTGAACACTCCTGACAGAAATGTATCATGAAGATCTTTGTTTTAAGCACTGTCACACAACACGAAATTGAAACTGATGTGTATTAACTGATGTATAGCCTTTGACAATGTGTTCCAAATTTTGAATATGTGTGTATTTTCCACGAAAGTGTTGAATAATTGATTCTGTAAAGTGCCCTTGACGGTTGTTCTGCCTGCTGGCTGTTGTAAAACATGCCATCTGTTTGCAAAGTCAACCAAAACTCTGGGACCAAAAGACATTGTCATTTGTGCATAATATACGCTAGTGTTAGCGTCTACCAGGAGAATCCTGATGTCATTTGACATTCAAATGAAACATTTACATCGTGGTTATTGAAGAGAATTAAAGGAGAGAGTGTTAAATGTCATGTAATTTCTTCAGTCCTTGCACTTTCAAACGTAGGTTTTATTTAACATCCCTTTAATGTAAGACAACTGAATAGCTTAACATCAACAAGCTTGTATGAATGTTTGAATCCAAATATCCAGTTTAGTCTAGTGACAGAAGAGAAACGAAAATAAAACTCAAGAAAATTATTTGTAAATCCCCCTAAATCCTTTTTTTCCTGCAGTGCCTTACACGTCTCAAAATGTCATGACTATCCCAGCTTATGCTGTTTCGAACACACATGCCAGAATACTTGGAGGACAGTTGAGCTTAGCCTTTAATTTCCTCTCTGCCAGCAGTAATGTACCGCTGGATTCTTTTTTGATATCTTGGTGCTGATAAAAAGACAAAAAAAAAAATTCAAACAGATATATTCTCAGTAATGACAGATCCAACACTAAGTCATCCGAGCAGCTGTTTAAATACTATGATCAGCCTCTTCTCGATGCACTTAGACAGGACGGTCGAACGGATCCTCCCTCCTCTTGTGTCAGACATGTGGACACATACATCACATCTGCCTCTTGAAACTCCTGAGTGGCTAATTGGGTGGTGCCAGGCAAAAGCCACTTGTCTTTAAAGGCCACACTTGATCTGAGCGCTGTCTGCTGAGCATTTCACCGTGATGGTCAAGGCAACGGAATGGAGGGCAAACATGTCAGCTGAGGCACTGTGGTCTGACCATCCAAGAACTGTACTGGGAACATGTCCACTCACATGTGGATTAATAATCGCTGTTTGTGTTTTTAAATATCAGATGAAATGATGCCCTTCAGTCAGAATTGTCATCTTGTCGTTATTTGCATACGACCACCTTCCTAGTGCTCTGCTTTATGTCTATTTGAGAAATTTTAGAGATTCTGTTCGGCAGCTCTGATTGACAAGAATGAGAAACAAGAAGTTTGGGGATGACAGCTTAATTTATTGAGGAATAGCAGAAACTCATTCATAGCACATATACTCAATAACTCTCTGCCCCCCACCCTAAAAAAGGATTGAAATGATGTTTTGTTAAGCATCTGTCTGTCTTCCAGGAAGTTGTGTTAAAATCACCATCATTTCAATGCTTTCATTTGACTTCCTTCAGCAGGTGAATATGAAAACAGTCTTACGGTGTAAAACTGTGTTTACAGTCTTGACGACAATGTGGGCCCAACATTTAGGGGAAGCAATAATTAAACAAAAGCATATTTTCCAGGTGAGACTTGTTTGAAATTTTTGAAATTCAATTATAATTACTATTTAATAATTCAAGGCAGGAGGAACTTTAATATTAATAGGACACGTTCAGCGGTGAGGGGGCTTGATGAGCCTCTGTAGCACCAATAACTTTAAAATTATGGATGACCGTGTAACCCAGCCAAAGTCAAGCACTTTAGCTTTCTATATAACCCAATGGAACGTGTGCAGGAGGGTGATATAACAGCTTCAGCATCCATGATAATAAAGTGTAGTCTTCTCTCTGCTGTGGGGCTGTTATGCATCACTTGACTGTGATACTGTGACTTTTATTTACATAAACATGTTTTACACCAGTTTATCCAGCACCGTTAAAAGCGTCTATTATTTTACGGAATCAGCAGGTTTATCTCTGCACAGAGAAAAACAGATTTAGATATGGCGTCATGGTTGTGGTTTTTTTCCCAATCAAATACAAGTAATGAGCTTCTGTTGAGATGTGTTCTCACCACCACTCATCATGATATGTGTGCTTCAGGAGTTACAGTACAATGCAAATCTCTAAATTATTATTACATATGTATTCTGGTGTTTTATGTTAATTTATTAATATGGCACCGTTACCTGACAAGGGGCTTTGTGGACTGTTTAATAACAGCAGCAGTTCATCACAGGCCTGTTTGCTCTTAGCCGTCCAGTCAGAATTGAAATTCACACCAAGGAAGAGTATTGCTGTCATGTCAGAAAAAAACATCGTTATCACTTTATAACAGGAGGAATTTTATGATTACAACATATTTTCATGTTTTAATCTCATCTTTCCATTTAATGACCTGGGTGCATTTTATGATAAACACACAAATAAGTTCCAACATTTTTATCTTTCTGAAGATAAATAATTTATTTTGCATTAATGTGAAAGTCTTCTTATCATGAACCAATATTTTGTTGCTATGAATAGAGGTAGAGATTATGCTGCTCTTGTCAAACATGCTAGATGATATGGAACTGAAATAATTGAAAATGATGGAAAAGTCCTGTCATCAGGCTTGCCGATTCCTCCTAATGTTTCTGCCTATTTAACCCTACTGCTTTGGATCAATGAGTAAAATTGGGTTTTGTTTGTACCTAAAAATTTAGCAAACAAAGCTGTATGTTTCTTCATTCCTTTCTTTCACATGGAAGGTTCATGAGAAAGGAAGGAATGAAGGAAGGATAATTCATACCTCTATTAGCTGTTTGTGACAATTTTATAGCAGAAAATGTTGTTCATTTTCCAAGATGGAATGTAAAAAAAAATCCACATATGACTTTGTTCACCCTAAACTAAATAACCCTAAATAAAAACAGCTTTCTGATTTCTTTTGTTCTCAGCCAGTCACTGTTGTGTGTTCTGGGCTGATTTAAAAACTATCTTTCTGGTCTGTGTGACTGTTAACCATCTGTCTTCAACCCTCTTCATAAAATTTATTACAATCCAAATTCCTGCAAGTTTCTTACATCTTTTCAGTATTGCTGTTCAGCCAGGTTATAGTCAGCTCAGCTTCTTTTTCCCATGGGCCACAGCTCCTGATTCATCCAGTGACACAGTTAGCTCTGTGAAGAAAACATACCACCGAGGTGCTCCTATTGTGCTTGCTTAACTGCTTCTTTAGCAGTCCATTTCACTGAATCTGCAAGAGTAAGTGTGTACATTATCGTTGTGTTTCTGCTCTCACCTCTAACTTTAAATTGGCTAGTTTGAAATTCTCAGTGAGGGAGGAGAGATGGCCAACAAGGCCTTCTGTGACAGTCCGCTAAGGCAGCATGGGACACAACCATTTCCCAGATAATGGTTGTTTAATTATGCTCTGTAACCACTCTGTCTTTTTAATGGGCTCCATAGCTTTAACTTTAATCCCTTGTGAGTAGATCGATATCTCTCTCTCTGGACTCTTGTTGCATCTTGTCTTTATTCCATACTATCTTTGCAAACCTTTGTTGAGCTTGTTAAGAATCTCAATATTGCAGGAACATTGTCACTTTGTCTATCTGCCTAAGACATTGTCTTTCTCCACTTACTTTAGATTTTTTTTTTTTTTTTTGCTAAATTATTAAATGCATCACAAGGTGATTTTTATTATTCATTTAAACACCTTAACAGTGCATCTTGAGTATTTTTATGGTTTAAAGCTGATTAAAAGCTTTTGAGCATTTTCACCGGAATTCATTTCCTTGAAGATATTCTTCACAGCAATTTAGATTCACAGCAGAACATCTACCTGCTGCTGGGCTCGAAGACAACAGGAAGACAGTTGTGTGATTGCTCTTCTCCCTCTGATCCTCCAGGCTTTGCAATCCTCCAGGCCATCATGGAGTCAGCAGTGGCCAATAACTGGCAAGTGACAGCTCGCTCAGTGGGGAACATTGTGGACCCCACAGAGTACAGACGCATCATTGAGGAGATGGACCGCCGGCAGGAGAAACGCTTTCTTATTGACTGTGAAGTGGACAGGATCAACTCCATACTGCAGCAGGTATATCTAACAAACAGCGTTTAAATGTTTTAGACACGCTTCCTTGAATGTCTTCATCTTACCTCCAGCTCTATTTTGTCTCTAAAGGACTGAATGTGTCTTCTTTTCCTCACATTTTGGCCTTGAACATCATCTTCCTTTTTGCTCTCTCTTGCCTTGCTCTGCTCCTCAAAAGACATTTCCAGTCTTTTAATTTTTACAGTAAACACCTGGAGCATATCACAATTGCCTCAGATCTGAGAATTCTCGTTTAGAAGACTGTCAAAACAGGCAAGACGGGCACATTCAATTAAGTCTTCTTATTTGTTGCTTCTTATGTTTGAGGTCACTCAGGATTAATTCACATAAGAAATCAGACAGCATCTTCCTCCTTGTTTCCTAGGTGATCATCAGCTGCAGGTTTACCTCAAAAGCGCATTGATTTGCATTTAGTTCTTGCTAATGTGTGCTGCGTGCGTACATCGTCATAAATACATTAAATGAATGTTAATTGGGATTTTTTTTAAAAAAGGAAGCTTTTTAGCAGTGCTGTTTTTGGTCTGTTGTGATATGCTACACTCCACAGAAGCAAATGAGCTGATTTTTATTTCTTTAGGTGGATGTTGATAATGTTTAGTTTTTGGGCTTCGGGGAGTTGATGGATTTATATGAGTAAGCCTGAACATACACATATCAAACTTCATCTATATCTTTTACTTAGTAAGCGAAATGGATGGCATAAAATAAACTTAAGAGCACACAATTGAGTGCATACCTCTACCGAGGTTCCCTTTTAGTTAAATAAAATCTCAAACCAAAAGCCAATAAAGCACGTACACCAACAACATAGCTGGTGTTAGGGTACTGCTAAAGTAAAAAAAAAAATCTGGATTGTCTCCAACTTTCAATTATTTGATTTTTAGCGTCTCATCCCTCCTCTGAGCAACACAGCAGTTTGTCAAGTAGTTCATGTGGAATTCACAAATATGTCAGACAGCATCTTCTGAAAAAGGCCTCTCTATCAAAGTGGAACAAAAAAAAAGTTCTTTGAATCCATGTTTACATTTTTATAGGATTCTTCTGTTTTATGCCCAACCTTTCCCTCAAGTTCATGAAAATCCATTAAGTAGTTTTTGTGTAAGCATTGGTGAAAAAACGTAATCCTTGGCAGGTATAAAAATGCTGTTCTCCAATCTGCAGCTAAATCACACCTTTCTAAGTCTTCAGTGTCCGAAGTACAGACACTGAAGAATCCATTCAACTTTTGTTCAAGCTCAACTACTAATCTCATTTATTATTTGATTGGACATATTTCCATTCAAATGATGACTGTCCTATCTTTGAATGTGGTTTATCACAAAGCAGTGTGACATTGCCATCAGCAAACCGGTGGGTTGTTTGGTATTTGAAGCATTTTGCTTTGCCTTGTCTCTCACCACAGTAAATGTTGATTTAACCACAAATACAATCTTAACCATCCATCCCTCTGTCCGTCTATCCGTCCATTTGCCAGTCCGTCCATCCATCCATACATCAGCCATCCATCACTTACCACGAGCCGGGTTGCAGAGGCAAACTCTGACCAGGGATGCCCATATTCCCTCTCCCCATGCACCTCATCTAGTTCTTCCGGGGGGATCCCGAGGCGTTCCCAGGCCAGCTGAAGGACATAGTCTCTCTAGCGTGTTCTAGGTCTTCTCCTAGGTCTCCTCACGGAACTACTCCGAGCTCCTCCCTTGTGACTGAGCTCCTCACCCTATCTCTAAAGATGCACCCAGCCACTCTAAGGAGAAAACTCATTTCAACCGCTTATCCTTTTGGTCGTGACCCAAAGCTCATGACCATAGGTAAGAGTAGGAACATAGATTGACCGGTAAATCGAGAGCTTCGTCTCAGCTCCTTCTCCACCACGACAGACGTTTACAACAACTGCATCACTGCAGCCGCTGCTCTGATCTGTCTGTCAATCTCATATTCTGTCCTTCCCTCACTCGTGAACTCCTTCACTTGAGGCAAAGACTCCCTACCGACTGGAGAGGGCAGACCACCTTTTTCCGGTCCCCAAGAATTTCAACGGAGTCTCCGATTAAGGCACTATTCAGTACCATAACGAGGAACTTCAAGAAGGCCAGGTTTTCCATATTATCATTTGGCCCTTAGGCCAAAACAACAGTTAAGCACCTGTCCTCGACCCGAAGGCTCAGGGACGTAAACCTCTCATTCAAACTACAACATATGGCGGCTGAGCTATGGGGCTATAGGTAAGCCCACACCAGTCTGTCACCTCTCGCCTTGGGCAACACCCGAAAAGTCAAGAGTCCAGCCCAATGTTCCCTCTAATTTTTCATGTGTCTGGGCGAACACACAAGCTTCCTGAGCGTACTGCGGACCACTGTGAGCTACACCAGATTTGTAAGCTGTGGCCACACAAAAGTATCACACTGGTTCAAAACCTTGGATCATAGCAAGTTACATGGCTTATTAAAGAATCAAATTACAGCAGCAATTTTCATTTGTATATTTTTTATGTAAGTGATTTGGCCCACTTGAAAAGAAAAAGACAAATATCTTGGTCTTCATGAGATCTGTAGTGCATTGTATGTGAGGGTCCTGCTTTGGCCATGGGATGAGAGCTGCTTTGGCCTATAGGTGAGGCCCAGTTGTGACCTGGCTTAGGGTCCCTGAACGCAGCCTTCAGACATGACATTTTGTTCACATTAAAATGCTCACATTTTGCACAATGACGTGTGCTGTTGCTTGTGATACAGTGTAAATGCCTGTAACTCTTTGTCTGTAAATATCTAATTACTCTTTTTTATTAGCATTTCTACGACTCATAAATTATGATGATTAATATCCAAAAAACTCTAAAAAATGTCAGTAGAATATGCATAAATCTGACTTAATTTTAACTTATTTATCACGTGGTTGTACACTTCGTCCAAGTTAATGGCTTCATCTGCTTCATGCTTTGAACTTTCTCAAAAAGAAAAAAAATCTCACTCAGCTTCACAGCTTGTTATATATGTCATATACTCCAACAGCCATTTCATCTTAAACGGACGGCATTTCTTCTTTACTTTGGCTCGGTGAGTGGATGACCTGCTGCCTGTTCGTTTCCAGTCGTTAACTAGCTAACCTGCACGGTGCGTATAGCAGGGCGCTCATGCAGCACCGTCACTGCTATGATTAGCTACATAGTGTCAGTGAATCTTATCGTATCATTGGCTGGACACCTGTCACTCACTGAGTTAGAATTCAAAATGGCACAGGAAACAATACTATTAGACTAATTAATTAGATTAGGGCTAATATTAGACATTACTTAAAACGTTTGTATTGTTGTCTGTGTAGGTTCTCAGTCATCCAGGTCATGGTTATCCAAAGCTGTTTAAATCAATCCACTGGACATTAAGAAATTTCTTGAAGACATTTCGTATCTCATCCAAGAGACTTCTTCAGCTCTGAAAGTGGGTGGTCTTGTCCCAGGTTATTAACCCTGAGGGGTGTGGTCAGTGCTATTCACATTCCAACGACCATCGTTGAAACCCGTCTGGCTCCTCGATTGTTGATGGGGGTGTCAAAAGGGGGGTCGTTGAAATGCGACTTTTGTCTTTGTATACTAATAAGGGTCATTAGCATGAGACACATCACCTGGGTTAATCTGCTGATACAATCTTTTCGGGAGTTTTGAAAGGACATGATTGTAAATGGGTGAAAGGTGATGTCGCAGACCACCCCCCCCATTCAGAGATGGCTTCTCCACTTTGACGTGGATGGCTTCTTTGACTAGCCACCTTCAGAACTGTCACCTTCAAAACTGAAGAAGTCTCTTGGATGAGAGACGAAACGTCTTCAAGAACTTTCTTAACGTCCAGTGGATTGACTTAGACAGCTTTGGATACGTTTGTATCAAATTTTATTTTGTGCGCAGAATTAATTTTCTTGTGCGCTGAGAACGTGCGAGCAGTGTGCAATTGCGCATGTGCGCAACTTACAGGGAACGCTGGTCCAGCTCCTCTCAAGGTGTTGGCTTCCAGAGACTAAGCTGTAGGTGAAGGTGAGCCAGGCTATATCTACTCCGTACCTCGCAACCTCCCTCACAAGCTCCGGCTCCTTTCCCCCCAGCGAGGTGACATTCTTGTCACCAAGAGCCAGTCTCTTTATCTCGGGATTGGGTCATTGAGCGCCATGCTGTCGACTGCCACCAATCCAATCCTCATTGCACCTGTTCTCTGTGGTTCTCTCGGCAAGTGGTGAGTCCACCTGAGGTTGGGCCCATGACGTCTTTTCGGGCTGAGCCCAGCCGGGCTCTGTGGGCAGAGGCCCTGCCACCAGGCACTCGCATACAAGCCCCAACCCCAGGCCTGGTTCAAGGGAGGGGCCCCGGTTGCGCCATAATGGTTGATGTCACAGTCCTTGATTTATTTATCTTCAATGGGGTGTTTGAACAGTTCTTAGTCTGTCCCATCACCTAGGACCTGTTTGCCCTGGGAGACCCTACCAGGAGCATAAAGCCCCCGACAACATAGCTCAAACTCCCCCACCACATAAGGTGGCAGCTCAAGGGAGAGACAATCTTAACCAAGTAGTTTTAATGGCAAAAACCTATACGTGAATATTTTGGAGGAGATTTGAAAATTCATATAACTCAGTTTTGTAGGTCACTGATAATTGACTGATCTTGTTAAGTATGAAAGTATGTGTGTGTTCAGGTGTGTTTCTGTTACAGACAGGATTATTAGCGGAAACATTTTCTGGATCTACTATCCAGCAGGGAGTCGGATAAAGAGGTCGGATTACATTAAAATCCCTGAGAAAATGAAGCTACTTCTTGCTTGATTTATTACCTCAGTAAACAATTTCCTGATGAGTTCAAGGTCTCCCTTGCTAGTTTCATGTCTTCTTTTAAACAGTGTGATTCATTTTGTGAATTAAGTACAGTGCATCCCATAGGGCAATATTGATTTGATGTCTTTCAGTACCAATTCATTTTGTGAATGTAATATTACTACTATGGTTGTGTGTGTGGTTCTCAGTCAGAATGGAGGCGCAGCATAGACGCCCCCAAATATAGTCAAGATGCTGTTGGCCCTAGTGCAGACAAACACACTGATGAATCTCCTTCCTTACCCATAATGATCTTCATTATTGGTTTCCCAACAAGTCTTACTCATCATTGTGGATCTGAATCTATTTCCCCTGAGGCTCTCATTGTTTCAGTGACAGCAAAGATTTTGTCATCAAATAAAATAAGTTTCTTTCTGCCAATATTGTTGATTCCTCAATTGTTCTTAAATTGCCTCGTTATTGGATTCGAGGCATCCAATCAAGATAATGGCGGTCAGTTGGTGCCACATCAGGCCGATCCTATCCTAATCTCTTTACTGTGGTGAATTAATGTGAACGATTGCCTCCTATACTGCATGCGTCACTGGAGCATATCTCAAGATGCTCCAGAGTGGCAAGTGATGCTAGCGACTCTTGAGAATGATTATTTATATGAGCTGTGACATCAACACTTGCTTTAATGTAATGTCAGCTCCTAGTGTAAGTAGGACACACTGTCCCATAACAGCAACAACAATGAGCCTACTATAAATAGCCTACCCTCCTAGCCTGAGGGAAAATCTCTCACAAAGGCAGGAATGAGCAAACACAACCAAGATCACTCAAGCAACAGAGAGCATCTGCTCTGGAGAAGATTTATATTTCAGTCTGTGTTTAGGATTGACGCAAATTTTTGCTATTATAAATGAATTTATACACATATACCTATCATTCATTTAGTACTAATAACATTTGTCTTGAAGGTGCTTCATTTGTTGATGGATTCACTGTGGGTTTTTTGCTCCCCTGCTGACTTTCTTAACTTCTCTAAAAGTTATCAGTCTGCTCATCCCTCAGCCAAGTAAAGACAAAGTGATAAAGCCCTTTAAGGCTTCTCATCTATAATAGAAGCGCGGTGGATTTACAATCACTGCCAGAGGACTGGTCACCTCTAGCCTCCTACTGCACAGTGGACAGACTGAAAAATGGAGTGAGAGAAGAGACTGGAAAGATTGAAAGCTTGTCGGAATCGAGCCATGTAGTGTAAGCCGAGCATTCTACAAGGTGCCATTTTAATGTGATGTAATATAATCGTGTCCTATTGTTATTCTTTGTATTTTTTTCCTGTTTTTTAAATCTTACAAATAGCTAAAAAGTATCTTATTATTATTTATCTTATTATTTACGGTAATTTAAACGTTTGTGACACTCCCCATACTGATATTAAACCACCTTATATCTGAATTACCTTTTCCCACACTCTTATCGACTGTTTAAAGGGGCTCTATTATGAAAATCACACTTTTTCAGGTCTCTACACATACATAGTGGTCCTCCCTAACCCGACCAACTCCTAGAATCTGGTAAACAAACGCTCCCTGCATCAATAGATATTTGGAGTTTAGGAAGTCATGGCTCTGAACGACTCAAATCGATCATATTGCACTAGAATAGCCATTCTTGACGTCAGACTAGACACTCTGTGCTATTGAACAGAACATTGGACGATATGGATTGGTTGACATGCCCAAGGGCATGGCCATCCCCAAGACGGAGTTCTTTGCGTCGGACATGAAGCAGCAGTCTTGAAATGGCGTCCGTGAGAGGGAGACATGAAAGTTACTCAGCTGTTGATTGTACAAATCAACACCAGTGTTTATTTTTCATCCCATCCAAAGAAGGAACAGAAGAGACTGTGGTTGCATTTCATTTTTAATGGCAATGCGCTGGCTACATCACCTGCACGTTTGTTTGTGTGTGGAACCACTTCACTCCAGCCTGTTTAAGCAATGAGGGTCAGTACAGAAGTGGCTTTGCCTGAGACTGATCCTCATTCAAGGATCACTCCCAACCATACCGGACCAAGGAACTGTATCCTGGTTACAGGTAAGTCTCACTACATTTATCTTTTATGCAGTTGTCTGTTAGCATGAGTGATCAAGTGCTATTTGGCTAATTAGGTAGTACTGCTTTGTTTTGCGTTTGCGAGCGCGCTCCAACACGTGTGTGCTGGACCTACAGTAGCTACGACACACATAAGTTGAGCTCACATTTTATCTTTTTTCCTGTTGTCTATTAGCATGAATGAAGTCATGTTATGCTAGGCTATGTAGGGAGGTCTCCTTTATTTCGCATTTGTGTATTGCCTGTGTGTGCGTGCACGCCCGATCACGTGTGTGAGTGCTAAACCCACAGTAGGTACAACACACAGAAGTTGGTCTCATATTTTCTTATTGTTTGTTAGCATGAAGTCATGTTATGCTAGGCTATGTAGGCCAATGTGCTTTTTTCGCGTTTGCGTATTGCGTGTGTGCGTGCACGCTGGTCTACAGTATAAAGCAAAAACGCACGCAAGTTGGTCTCATATTTTCTTTCCTATTATCTATCAGCATAAATAAAGTCAATTTATGATAGGCTAAGTAGGGAGTTGTGCTTTGTTTTGTATTGTGTGTGCGCGCACGTGTTAGAGTCGATTATTTGTTCGGCGTCATAGCGACAGCGCACATAGGTCTGTCCTCCTTATCCAAAATCAGAACATTGGTGTCCTGAAATTAGTGTCCCTCTTCCTTGTGCATCCATTCAGCCTACAGCTTCAAAGGACGTGGAGCCAAACTGTTGGTATACAGCTGTCCTTCAGGACTCTTCATTCCCACTATAGAAGTAAAGGTATGTACAAGTCATATTCCATACAATATGTTTTAATAAAATTGGTTAAATACACTAATTTTCTGAATATTTTTGTCTATAGTTATTAGTGAGTGCACATGTGTTGATAGTAGTTCAGTAAAAAACAATAGTGTTGTGTATTAGAATATTCCAGCAAGACACTAAGTGAAGTGAAGAGTTTAGTAATTTTTGAGACAGATTCATGTATGTCATGTGATATTGTTTTGGCTCCTTATTTCGTTACGTTTGGTGTACCCCTCTACAAGAGCCACTTTCCGAAGGCTTTTGAAGGGACAATGCAGAGTCAACATTCTGTTAGTGTTGCAATATTTTAATATTTCAAACAAACATATTTTGAAATTCTGTTGGTAATTGCTCACACAAAACACTATAAAAAGTAATGAAACAAATAAATTAGTAGCAAGTACCAGGATGTATTTTGAACACAATTTTTCTAAACAACACTAAAGACATATCTTTGTGTTTTATTGAACAGGTTTTGTAGCTGACATTTTGGACCTCATATTTGACAAAGTCTTGGTGGACCCCATGCCATACACAAATGAGATTTTGGCCACTCCTCTCCCCAAGAATCTGTCTGCCAAGTATGAGCATCCGGACAAGGAGGAGGTTATTGCCAGCTACATGACCAGGTTCAACCGAGACTCAGTCTAAATCCAGCGTAGTGGCCTTAGTCTTCAGGAAACTCTCGGCGTATGTGAAGGACCACACAGGCTGGAATGACGACCCGGATTCTGCGTCCTAAATAGCCCCAGCACCAGCCAAAAAAGGTGCGATAGGCCAGATGTCTACAGAAAAAGGACACAAAATTATTTATTTCACAATGTTTTCAATCCTGAGTATTACAACTGTTGTTGATTTCCTGATAGGATGGCCCTGTGTTCTCATTATTTTTATTGGATGTATTGTTTTATGTAAATAAATGCTTGTATATGTCAACAGAAATGAATTGTGAATACCAAAAAATGTTCAACATGTCTTTTAATAAGACAAAAATCAAGGTGTCACAAATACAACATATTAGACTTTGTTGTACCTATATTTGTTATGTGGTACTGCATTAATGAAGGTATGCCTGATGAAGCAAAATAAGACATAACTGTAGTTTTTATTCTGTGACATTTTTCAAACACTGGAAACTACGGACTGATAGAACATGAGAAGGAGCTTAGGACAGATGTTAAAGGAGGCCAGCCTCC
Source organism: Antennarius maculatus (assembly GCA_013358685.1). Lineage (NCBI taxonomy): Eukaryota > Metazoa > Chordata > Actinopteri > Lophiiformes > Antennariidae > Antennarius > Antennarius maculatus. Next base: position 8,995,181 of record CM023617.1, on the reverse strand, counting down.
TCAGGAAGTACATCCTGCTCTGCCCCTTCTTGTACACACAGTCCGAATTGAGTGACCAGTCCAGTTTGTTGTCTAGCCGCAGTCCTAGGTACTTATAGTTTCCTACCACCTCCACCTCACTGCCCTCAATGATCACTGGTTGTGGAGAGGGAGGTGCCCGCCGGAAATCTAGCATCATCTCCTTCGTCTTGGAGACGTTGAGCTAGATCTGGTTTTGCTGGCACCACTTCATAAAGTCAGCCACCAATGCCCTGTACTCCCCCTCATCACCCTGCCGGATACATGCCGCAATCGCAGTGTCATTGGAGTACTTCTGTATGTGGCATGTATCCGAGTTGTGCTCGAAGTCCGATGTGTAGAGGGTGAAAAGAATGGGGGAGAGCATGGTCCCCTGTGGCGCCCCTGTGCTGCTGGTCACCATAGAAGACAAACAGTCCCCCATACGGACGTATTGGGGTCTGTCCATTAGGTAGTCCGTGATCCAGCTCACGAGGTAGGGGTCCACAGCCATGGAGGTCAGTTTATCCTGCAGGAGCCGGGGCTGGATGGTGTTGAAGGCGCTCGAAAAGTCAAAGAAGAGCACCCTGACGGCACGGCCCCTGGTGTCCAGGTAGGAGAGCACACGGTGGAGTAGGTACAAGACAACCCCAACCTTGGCCTGATAGGCAAACTGGAGAGGGTCCATTGCACCCTGCACCTGTGGACACATGAGCTCCAGGACCAGTCGCTCTAGGGTCTTCATTACATGGGAGGTAAGAGCGACCGGTCGGTGGTCGTTGAGCTCAGTAGGGTGTCTTTTCTTGGGTACAGGGACGATGCAGGAGGTCTTGCACAGTGATGGGACCCTCCCCAGCCGCAGACTGAGGTTGAACAATAGCTGCAGGGGGTCCCCTAGTTCCGAAGCACAGGCTCAGAGGAGTCTTGGGGAGATCTTATCCGGTCCAGCCGCCTTATAGGGACGGAGCTTCCGCAGCATTGTCATCACCAGGTCTGCAGTGATGACGGTCTCGGTCGTGGTGGGAGCAGAAGGTTGAGGTTCAAAGTCCAGTGGTTGAGGTTGGGCCGTTGAGGTTCGCAGCTCTTGGAGTGGGCTCGGGAGAAGTGGCAGGGCCAGGGGTGGAAGGAGAGGAAGCACAGGAGGAGGGAGCATCAGTGGCGTGGTCTGCAGGGCCGGGAGAGGCCTGGGACGAGGAGCCGGGAGTGGTGGGGGAGCTGAACCGATTGAAAAAGCTGTTTAGTTAATTTGCTCATTCACTGTTCCCCTCCACAGTGCTGCGCCCTTTCCCGTGTCCGGTGATAGTTCTCATCCCATTCCAGACCTCCTGCACCTAGTTGCGCCCCAGCTGTTTCTCCAGCTTCCTCCCGTACGCCTCCTTGGCCTTCCTGCTGGGCCTTCTTCATCTCCTCCTTGTTCTTGGTTTTATTTTTATTTTTTATTTTTATTTTTTACTGTCACTTACAGAAGTACAGGAACTTTTTAGCAGTGAACACGTCCTTATATATACAAATTAAATAATAAGACAGATATGACATTATTACTGTGCGATAAGAGGCGGGAGTAGAAAAAAAAGTAGCTACCGGATGATGCTCCGGTCCTGTGATGACGTAGGTTATAAAACAAAACAAAACACAGAACCAACTAAGTAACGTACACACGTACTAAACATTCAGAAATGTCCTGCTGCAGCCGCACAGTCGGTGTTTCTTCAGGAGCCTCCGTTTCTGGGTCCGACTCAGGGTCATAAATGTACGGCGACACGATGGGGCCTCCGCACGCCACAATGATAACAAATGTAATACCAGTTAGTCTCCCGTTAGCCTAAGCGTAACGCTCTCCTTCAGAGGGGCGTGACCCAGGCGAAGGAGGCGTTGACCAGCGGAGCTCATTAATATACTACAGCCGGAGGCCTGAAACTAAGCGTTTTGTGAGTAGCTCAGATGAGCGATTTTGAAAAGCTGATATTTAGGACCACAGATCACTTTAGGTCAAAATATTTGGAATACAGTCTAGTTGGACATCTGGCAGCTGAATGACATTAAGTTAAAAATACATAGTATGGGACCTTTAAAGCACTTTTGTGTCTCACGGAAGTGCGCTGCGTTCCGGGAGTCACGGAATGTAGCACACTACCGGATGCCGTCAGTCAATAGAAGGTGCGTACGGTATCAAGTGACTACCTACTAAAAATCTGCGATAAGATGAAGTCTCTTGGGATTACTGTACCAGTTACCCCGGAATGGTAAACTGGTGTCCAACACTGGAGAAAGTCACGACTTTGAACACCAGCAGACTTATCAACATACAAATTGGTGACATCCATCCATCCATCCATTTTCTTTTGCTTAATCCGCCGCAGCGGGTCATGGGGAGCTGGAGCCTATCCCAGCTGGCACAGGGCATGAGGCGGGGGACACTGTGGGCATGATGCCAGTGTGCCGCAAAGACACAAAGACAGACAACCACGCACACACACACACACACACACTCACTCCTACGGGCAATTTGGGACCGGCCAATTTAACCTGAAGCACACATGTTTTTGGAGGTGGGAGGAAGCCGGAGAACCCGGAGAGAACCCACGCAGACATGGGGAGAACATGCAAACTCCACACAGAGTGGGACTTGAACCCGGACCCGCCGTGTTGTGCGGCGACAGCGCTACCCACTGCGCCACCTTGCTGCCCCAATTGGTGACATCTCTAGTTTAAAATGAGCCACTCTACAAAAAACAATATTTGTTTCTTAGTTTACATATTATAGTTTTATATTATTTCAAGTCGTTCATCCAACAGCATCTTATACGTGAATAATAGTTGAAATGCTCATACAGGAACCATAAATAAATACCGTCAGTATTAAACTAGTTTTATTTTTACCTATGTGTTCCTTGTAAGTTTAGCATTTAGTACATTCATGAAACCTCAATTTGAATTACAAATAAAGACATGAAAGAAAAGCATGAAAAGTGTCTACCTACACTGTTTTTTAACTTGATTGCCCTGCAAATAAACCCTAAGTACAATAGAACTATCTGTCCTCACACCTTCCTTTTATTTTTGTTACTTTGATTATAAAGAAGAAACCATTGCTCCTGAAAAAAGCAAACCGTTGGCTGTAAGAGAGGCGCTGTCGTCTTTATAGCCCAGGCATCCAAAGGAACCCCCAGAGAAGTCAGTTAAAAGCAGCTCTAAATGAAAAACAACATCAAACATACAGAGTTGGCAGATTCACACCTGCAACAAGGGTACTGAGGACATTTTACTTCACATGCTTTTTTAAAACTCTGTCAAATTTGACTCTTAATAAAAATACTTGAAGTTCGGAATTGTGTAGCTGATGGACGCTGCAAGCAGAAACAGCTGCCAGACAGCAATGTTGCTTTTTTTTTTTTTTAACATGCTTGTATTGTCTGATAATGTGGTGAGGAATAGGAGGAAAGCTGAGCACCCGGAGGTCAATGACATTCCAGGCGATGAAAGTAGCATAGCGAAATAAGTAGGGCTGTCAGTTTAACGCGTTAATTAGATTCATTAATTACGCTGCAGGGCGGCACGGTGGCACAGTGGGTAGCGCTGTCGCCTCACAACACAGCGGACCCGGTTTCGAGTCCCGCTCTGTGTGGAGTTCGCATGCTCTCCCCGTGTCTGCGTGGGTTCTCTCCGGGTTCTCCGGTTTCCTCCCACTTCCAAAAGCATGCGCTTCAGGTTGATTGGCCGGTCCCAAATTGACCATAGGAGTGAGTGTGTGTGTGAGTGATTGTTTGTCTCTGTGTGGCTCCGTGGTACACTGGCGTCGTGCCCGGAGTGTCCCCCACCTCACGCCCTGTGACTGCTGGGATAGGTACCGGCTCCCCCGCGACCTGCGTAAGCGGATTAAGCGGGTTGAGAAAATGAATGAATTAATGAATTACGCTGCAAATTAACGCACTATAAAAATTAAAGCAATTAATAGTGAGTGGCAAGTCAATGCGCAAGCATTTTAAATTTGGCCCATTGAGTGACCCGTAGGCTGCAGTGACGTCACTTCGTACCTGCGCCACTAGTCAAAAGCAAGGTGACTGACGACAGAGATGGACGCGACACAGGAGAGCGAGGCAAGCCCACTCGGACCATTGTGCAGAAAGTTTATTCATAAAAAGAACAAAGACGGGGCTATTCACAAAAATGCAGTGATTTGTACCTTTTGTAAAAGAGAATTTTCATATCACCGAAGCAGCTCCAGCCTAACGCATCAATTAAATGCAAAACATGTCAAGGACACAGTTGTCTGTTGTCAGTTCCTGTAACGTTAGCTTACCCTTTTAAAGGAAAAGCCTGTTGGCATCTTGCTATTGATGTTGCCTTATTTAGAGGCATATTATACTATTCATTTTGAATTGCTGTATTGAGTCAGCTTTAGTATTCATTTTGATTGAGAGTCTGCTTAGGTGCCTATTTGGGACTCAGCCTTATTTTATTTCTGAATTTTATTTATTTTATTTACCGTATTGGCCCGAATATAAGACGGTGCTTTTTGCATTGAAATAAGACTGAAAAAGTGGGAGTCGTCTTACATTCGGGGTCTAGACATTATACCCATTCACGACGCTAGATGGCGTCAGATATCTTTAAAACGGATGCCGAACTTTTCTCCCCAGGCCAAAGCGAACCCCTGTCACGAAGAAGAAAAATAAAAATAGTGGTAGCACGAAGAAGAAAAATAAAAAACAGCGGTAAGAACGAAAGGAGAAGAAAATAAGAGAAGAGATAACAGAAAATAAAGAAATGTAGTGACAATCTGGAGAAAAGTGGGTCGAAGATCGGCCAGGTTAACCGGCAGCTGAAAAGTTATGATGCAAACTTCAAGATGATGGTGATAAATGAGGCAGAGTCTTCAAACAACCACAAAGCGGCTGTAAAATACGGTGTCACAGAGTGTAATGTACGGAGATGGAGAGCTCAAAAAAATTGCCTAAAAATGCTCACAGTCAGAGAAAAGCTTTCCATGGTCCCGAGAGCGGTCGCTTCCAAGAGCTCAACAGGAGGGTGCGCGTGTATGTGGACGAGAAACGTAAGGACGGTATGCCCATCAGATATTAAGATATAATAGACAGTTTTTGCATGATTTCAATGAGGCAAAATAACATGCTTTTTCTCTCAAATATATTGTTATAATCATTTGTTTCAGATGTACTGTAATTATTTTCTGTATATTCCTTTAGCAGGTATGAGGTTAAAATACGATTAATTCGATTAATTAATTACAAATCCTGTAATTAATTAGATTCATTTTCTTAATCGCCTGACAGCACTAGAAATAAGATACTTCAATGGGTTGATGTCATAATTGTGTGGATGTTTTTTTAATAACTCTGGACAAATTCCGTAGGGGTTGCTTTTAATGCCATGTCATGAAAAAATATTTCTGATTGTTGGCCATCAATGTGAATTCCTTGATCTCCTTTTTCTAAATGTGTGGCGTATCTAAAATAGCAAGGATGGACTTATGTTATCTGCATGCAAAAATACTCCACAGGCTGCAGAAGGCAGGATGGATGTCATCAGTGAAGGTGCTAAAATTCTGGAAAAAAGGTTATCAGTGCATTAATAAAAGAGGAGAAAAGAAAATGATGCCACACATTCACTTTATTTGTAATATTATACATAAGATATTTTGGTGAGAAGAATTAAACTAAACCTTGTTCATGTGGTAAAATAATATTAATTATAAGAGCTACAAAGACTAAAGGAGCAAGGACATGCAGCATTTTTAGGGTTCCATCTGTTCAAAAAATGTCATATATTGTGTAATTTCCAGTAAGAAGGAAAAAATAAAAATATCCTTTCGGAGCCTCAGCATCGTGATGCCGAATATTTGACTGATACAGAACCACCTCCTTGCATTTTTCCTGTTTGGAGTAATGTGACAATAATTATTTGACTGGTGAAAGATGTTCATCAACCTTAGGATGTCCTTTCTGCTTCTAAAGCTGATGATGAATCATTCAAACAAAGAGAAGCCTTTATCAGAGGGAGAAGAGTCAAATTGTCTTGAAGACACTTGGGCAAAAATCCAGCTCAGCTTAGGACTGTAGCTACAGTCGGCTTAATTAGAGACGATTCCCATTGGAATATTTAGGCTGATGATCCTACGGCTCAGGCCTACTAGACAGCACAGCGGAAACCGGCTCCAGACAGGAGAAGCCCTGAGGATGGACAATTACAGATAAATGTGAGTGGAGACAACTGCTTTCTCCTTCATCGCATGAGATGAAGATGGCCTTATATGTATAATTATATCCTCGACAGCAATACAAGCACTGTTTAGACCAGAGGAAAATTGCTGGCTTCATTTGTCTATTAGCCATGTTTTATTTGATTGTATTAGAGTGACTCAGTGTTCAGTGTCTTCCTGAAACAACAGTTCTTTACTGGTGGTTTAAAGATGTCTAACATGAGAAAGAGGTGATAAATGCCTTTGAAGCTACAGCCAGCTACCCATTAACTTAGCATTGAGAATTCTAGAGGTAGTTCCAGTCAGTCATTGTGTCTCACCATAATGTGTGAACCTTGTATCCTTTGAGGAATCATTTTACAATTACAGTATGTAAACATTTTAAAGGTGATTGTTTTAAACCTATTTTTTTGCTCTTCGTCTTTCCCTCAGATGGCTAAAAGCTCTGTTTCAAGTCTTTTAAAAATTCCGTAGTGTACATTTCACTTGAAAATGTATTTGCTATGACTTGTTTTCAGTTATTTTTGATGACATTGCCAATTATCAACAGCAGCTAACTTCCAGGGGATGTTTGTTTCAGCCTTCAAGGCTTTGGATTGTTGCCTGATGAGAACATTAACTGTAGAAACCAGCCGACACAGCATGGCAGCCAGGCTATCCTTTCCATTCAATGAGCATTAAAAATGTAGGAGACAGCCAGTACGATCGGTGCTGCAGGTTTCTTCTCACTTACAAGCCTCTGGTTTTTCTTTTTCCCCCCAGCTGTTTGAAGAGGCTCTTTGGTGAGAAATTGATTTTGTCAGAGAGGACGAATGTGTCCTGCGACAATAAAAGTTTTTCAGTGATGGTGGTGCTTGACCTCTTCAGGGTTCCTGGTGGTGTCACATGCTCACTAAAAGCAATTATCCCATGGAATGATGAAAGCGAGACCCTAAAAATATTTGTTACACCCATATGCTACCTTTTTGTAGCAGCATTACCATCAGAAGGATGGAGATAGTCCTGCAGAAAAAAACAAAATGATCCTTTATGATAACGTGTCTTGCTAAATGAAGTAACTGAGCTTTACACAACCTATTCAGTGGCCTGTTTCCAGAAATTAAATTTCTGCAGCGTTGTTTGTGCTCCATTAAAATTCTGGGTTTATTGAAGAGGATTATGTATGAGTATTTCCTGAAAAATATGATGGCCGTGTCATTTTTTTAAGCTCAACCAATCAGATGTGAGGTGTAGTTATGGTAACAAAAGAATATTACATTCACTGTGAAAAGAAACCGACAGCTTAAAGCTCCAATATGACCTAGTCTCATGATTGTGGGAAAACATCTCATATTGGAAAAAAAAAAGAACTTCATGAGATTGTGTCTGAGAGAAATAAAGGTTTGTAATGCTGAGAAAAATTATCAAGTTGTGTATCCCTCGCTAAACCTGACTACAGGATAAAACAGAGGGCAATATGATGCTAGATAGATCAATTAATGCTTTTATTGATCCAGCCATACTAGAAGTAAAAGCTACAGCATTTAATCAGCCTTTGTTTCCGTGTCAGGAAGAGACGTTGGCAAATATTTATGTTCCTTAATGAAGACAACATAAATAGTATGTCAACACTGTGTAGGCATCTCACATTGGTGGGATTGTGCAGGCAGCAAGCCCAGTCTTCCTGCTGGAACTCACTCTCTACCTACAGGAGCAGTTAGACCAAAACCAGATCCTTGGTGGATTTAAATTCATGCATTTGAAGTGACTCCAGGATGAGTTGGTTCTTCGACAATAAAATGTCCATAAACTGCTTCCTGTGTCTGCGCAGTGGCCAGCATGCAGTCGTAAGATTGCATTCTCATGGTTACATAAACATTGTCTCATAAGTATAGAAGCATTTCTTATGCAGTGATAACAGCAGAATAATATAAATTATATATATAAAAGATAAAACATATCTTCCTCTTATTATATTCTGTTGTCAGCACAATAGATTCGTTATTATTTTTGTTGACATATTATAAGTCATTCATTGCTAACGCCCAGATAAAAAAGTTTCTTTCATATTTCTGGATCAATCTAGAAAAAATAAAATTACACTCTGACCATGTCTTTTGATAAAGTTTTTACATTTTTATATGAAATAATGTTAGTATTTATGATGTGTTTTTTTAGTACTACACCAAATAATGGCCATGCCAAAAAAAAAAACCTTCACAGCTATACTTTTTTGTTTCACTCCCAGACATAATACAAAGTATATGTCTGGGAACCTGTATTTGCAAAGTGACAGGCAGATTTCCCAACTTTGGGGCAGCTATTGATGTCTAATGCTCATGGCCAAAATCTTGGGTGCGGAAACGTAGCAATTCGCTCTAGTTTATGAAACCTTGTGTTTGTGAACTGCCTTCAGAGCACTTTGTATTAAGTACAAACCTTTCCTCTTCTGCACTCTCTGAATTCTAAAGAAACCCACGCTATCATGGTTTTTGTGCCTCGTAGCCACAACAATCAATAAATGTTCGCAGCTGATTATCTTTTAACTGCTTCAGTCAGAAACAACAGTTGAGGTGCCACTTCTAGATGCCCAATTACAGCTTTGAAGTCTTGTGCTTTCTGCCTGGCTGTGTTGGTGACAATCAGGCCGGGCCAGTCACTCCAGGCACTGCAGCTTCATTAAGTGCACGGTACCATGTTCTTACACTTGGGTCGCTCTGGCTGGCTCTCACACGAATGAACAGCAAATGAAAAGCCTTTCAAGGCAATTTCTTTTCAACACAATAAGCACAACAGCTTCCAGGATTTTTTGCTTATGAGGAAAAAATATGGGATGCGGGGTGTTCAGAGTTGGTGGAAAATGTCAAACACAATGAAATCATTTCGCATTTCTATGGAAGGTAATTAAATTCATTGTTGGAATATCTCTGAGTGTGTGGCAATCGCAGGGTCAACCTTGGCACACCAAGGACGTTCCTTCTCTAGAGACAATCAGCAGATGTTAAGGAAGAGGTGGGTTTTGAATTTTGCACATGTGAAACTGTATGAGATACTTATTGGATAAAAGTATGTCAGGCCTGGAAATAAAATATGGAAATAGCACTGAAAATAAAGCACCGGGATCCTTCTTTTGTTTCAGTGTAAATTTTCTCATCCATATTCAAGTTCTTCATAAAATGTCTCCTACATGTTTTCACTACCACTCTGGACATTGAACTGATTTCTGTGCCTGAGTATACTTATCAAAACTGTGTAGGCGTGCAGAAAGTGAAAAGACAGGAAAAAAACAACCATCCACCCCCACAGTGTCTTTTTGAAGCTTCATACCCGGTGATGGAGAATCAGAACCAACGGAGAAACGGAAGGAAAAAAAGCCAGTGAGTGGATGAGAGAGGGAGGGAGAAGTTGAAAGAAATCAGCAAGTGCAGTTGTGGCTGTGTCTGCTCACTCAGACAGGTGCTGTGCAACATTTTGGGTTTAATTAAGTCTACTGTATGACTGAGACAGTGGAGCAGTATGACTCTAGATGTGGAGCTAAGGCAGATGCAAAGAGGGAGAGGGAGAGAGAGAGGGAGAGAGAGAGATTTGCAGGAGCCTTGACCTTATTTTACATGTTGAGGTTAATGGAAAGGAACAAGCGCTGCCATTACAGTTTCTCTCCTCTGTTTGTGTGTCATAAAAACGCACACATGTACAAATGTGTTTGAATGCTTCCTCCAAATCTCGCCCAAAAACTTCTCTTTCTCTCCGCCGACTGCACCATGCTATGAAAATGAAGGTCTTTGTCATTTGTGACTCTCAGCCCTCTAAATATTCTCAGAGTTATCAGATGTGACTCACTCCTCCTGTGATTTGTAGGTGGTGACCTCGGGAAAAAACAGCAGAGGATACCACTATATACTCGCAAACCTGGTAAGAGCATGCACTATAAAACAACACAACTCCAAAAAAAAAAAAAAAAAGCAGTTCACTGTGATGCAATGCAGTGAGAAGAAATGCAACACTCTTAGTGGTAAAGTTCAATTTTTCACTATTTACTGACTCACAGCTGAGCAGAATAAAGAAAAGATTTTAAACACGTTCCTGAGGGTCAAATTAAATCAAGTTTTCAAAATTGCATTCTGTGTTAATAAGGATCAATTGCTCCACTACCAGCCACCTCTGCTCTTTGCCTTCAGGGTTTTTCTAACATGAGCCTCGACAGAGTTTTTTCTGGTGGGGCCAACATCACAGGCTTCCAGATCATCAACCCGGATAGCTCCATTGTCCAGCAGTTCCTCCAACGCTGGGAGCGTCTGGATGAAAGAGAATTTCCAGAAGCTAAAAACACCCCACTGAAGGTCAGCAAGCTTCAGTTACATTTTATGTAACATCTTCCTCCAACTTCTAAGCTTCGATCTCTGTTGAATCCAGAGAAAATAAGTCAGTTTGAACCTTTTCAATGCTCACTGCTTGTATTTGCTTCGTGCCATGTGAGACTTTCCTCATCAGAATTGCTCCCAGAGCAGCGACTACTGCTGCAGAGACAATAACCTTGCAATGATAGCAGTGAAGTATTGGGTCTGCATGATGTCAGTGGTGTGTCACTGCATGTTCTCTTTCAGTACACATCAGCGCTGACCCATGACGCCATCCTCGTGATTGCGGAGGCCTTCCGGTACCTGCGGCGTCAGCGCGTGGATGTGTCTCGCAGGGGGAGTGCAGGCGACTGCCTCGCCAACCCAGCTGTGCCCTGGAGCCAAGGCATTGACATAGAGAGAGCGCTGAAAATGGTAGGGATGGGAGTTCACGGTCCCTGAAAACAGCTCTGTTCTTTTTATTCTATCTATAATTCAGTCTTTCTTGTATCTCACTCTTCAATCGACAAGACATCTCCATGGTAACCAACTACAATTGCAAAGTTTGTCTCTTTTTTCTCTTTTTTCTGCACTAAAAACTGAGCCAGAACTCTACAAATCATGACCTATCATTATTTTTAACATTAATGGGGAGAAATGCATCATATTTCATCCCATATGGCATGTAGCATTTTTTTTAATACAGTGCGCCCTCGTTCTTTGTGGTTAATGCGTTCCAGGAACCACAAGTGAGTAATGAATTCCACGATCGAGCGAAGAACTATTTATCTAATTATTTATGGTAATTTAAGCATTTATGACCCTCCCCATACTAATATTAAACCACCTTCTATCTGTATTACCTTTTCCCACACTCTGATTGACTGTTTAAAGCAATTTTGTGTCTCACGTAAGTCCGAGACTCACAGAAACAAGTGCACTTCCGAATGCTGTCAGCCAATAGAATGCGCGTACGGTATCACGTGACTGCCCTCCAAAAATCCGCAATGAGGTGACGTCACGAGTGTTGATGTGCGAATTCGCGACGGCGCACTGTAATAGGTCCATTTTAATCACCACAATATAAGCAAATAAACAGTTTACTAATGATAAAGTCATGCATCCTGTCCTAATCATATCTATCTATATCTATATGTGCTTTAAATACTACTTCCATATTTGCACAGTTTTTACAATTTCATTCCTGTACACATTGCTCTGATTGATGCAAAAGTACCTTGCATAAAAATGTATTTGAATTTCAATTGGAAACATCAATTTAACAAATTTACCTTGAAAAACAAAATGCCTCAGAGAGAACTTGAGATGCCATAATTGAAAATGTATTAGTCCTGTTTATGGTTTTATCATGCTTTTCTTTGTGCCTGGCAGGTCCAGGTGCAAGGTATGACAGGAAACATCCAGTTTGACACGTTTGGTCGACGAGCAAATTATACAATCGATGTATATGAGATGAAGTCTGGAGGCCCGAGGAGGGTGAGTGAGCACTAAACCATTGATATATCTTTCATAATTTCATTGATTCAGAATAAAATTCTCAGGATTAAAATATGATATGACATTAATTGTGTGGAATTCACTAATAATGAAAATGAATTTTAAGAAAGTATATATGGAATCTAGACAAATTTGTGGGCATGCTTTACGAGACTAGAAGTAGTAAATGTTTCTTGTGTGTGTATTTATCTAAATGTGACTTTCTGAAGTTCATTTTTTCAACTTTTTCCTCAAGGAACAAGCAGAAAGTTTTCAAAGTTTTTCTTTTTAAACTGCAGCACAGTGATCCACTTGGTAAATTAGATGTCCTTTATTCTCTTTCCAGGAATATAAACTTGAAAAGGAAGGGTGTTTCTACTTTTGACAAGAACGCATTTTATTTCATACAATATTTGGCTGTAAATCAGCTTTAGAAATGGACTGAAACTCTGAGCTGCAGCTTTCAGCTGTCTGTACATTTTGTCTAAAGCACACAAAAAACAACCCTGCTTTCCTTTTGCCTGTTTGTTGTATAAACCTGCTTTAATATATCTACAGAGGTAGACTTGTGTACGTTCTCAGAAAAAATAAGCTGGTTGACATTCGTGTTACTTTGTAATTTCCTACAATATCAAGCAAAAACATTCTAACTCCCTCTATCTGCTCCTGGAGGCAAAAGACTTACTTCTGACTTATATACCAAGATTTCCATAGAATGAAATAACAATAAATAGATATATTTAGGAATGGTTTTTTTTAAGTAATCTTTATTTTCAGTTTGACAGGTCAATTTATTTTTCCCAGGATAGTGTGGGTCTGAAGCTATATGCTCTCAGAATTCTCTGTTCTAACAAGACAAGTTAAGCTAAAAACAGACACATTACACATGCATTACTCTGGGTTTTATTCGGTCCTTAAACCACCAATTTGATTTACTGCAGCAGCTCGCACATGCAGCCTCACAGTAAAACATGATTCTGTTTGTACTTCAAAATATATTGAATTATTTATTAAGTTTGTCCGTCTTCAGACTCACCATTGTTGCTACAGTACTTCCTTCTTATTTGATAGAATACCAGAAATAGAGATGTAGTCCAGGTGAAGTGAGAAGTACCACAACAGGAAAAGTTTTCAGTAAAATCCATTGTTTGCCGGTAGAGCCGACCGACTTGGACTTACTTGGAGGCTCTGCTGTAAAAACACATTTGTGCGTCCTGCATTAACTGTGTGTCTCTGTGTTGTTTTCAGATCGGCTACTGGAATGAGTATGAAAAATTTGTATATATTATGGATCAGCAGGTCACCAACGAGTCCTCTTCTGTGGAAAACCGAACAATTGTGGTCACTACTATTATGGTACACTCTCAAGCAGGTTTTAAGTGTTTCACCTTAAGATTTCTGCCACTCAAGGTCAAGGTGTCCATTGTTGCAATCTGTCCTGGGAGGGTAGAATTATTTTGTTTTGAGTTGCTTTCCATCCACTCACTACATGTTGAAACAGTCGATTCACAAAGAGTGTTTCAACTGTACCCGTGTGGGTGCCAAAGCATTTTGGTTTTTTTATATTACAGTGGGCTGTTGTAGTAGTGACGTCACAATAACGGCTTTGGTAACGATAACTGTAGATAAACACCATCGTTTTCACATTGCGTCCATACGTAAGTAAACGTGTTTCCCTCTCATTAAGTAAAGCGTCAGTGACAGTGGGTTCAATCAGCTGATCCTCACCGGAGACATGAAATGATCTGCAAACGAAGATATAAACACCTGAAGGTGGCGACCTTGGGCTGTTTATCCCTTCTTTAAATTTACACCCAATTTAATTACAATGCATCTCTAAACCAGTGCTCCCAGTATATCAGGCTCAAGATTAGAGGCAGTGTTAGATTATTTACAGACAGTAATTTCATCATCAGCCATTTTTAAATGTAAGATAAGGTGCGCCTTATCTTCCATTTAAAACCCCGGCCTCTCGTTTATTCTGACTTTGCCTATTATGTTTCCATCTTAGGCAAATTCAGAATGCAAAATCATACATTCTCATCTTTAGAAAAACTTGAACCTAATGACCAGACAGAGTGAGGAAGGGACGACAGAAGCATTATTTTCTCACTGTCAGGCATGCCTCAACTTTGAATCAGAACAACTATTATTTTTAGCTACGGTCATGCCATTAACATCGTTTTTCTTTTCTTGCATTCCATGAGTTTAAAATGTCATATTTAAGATCATTTTAATGAAAGACTATCCTGTTATTGGAGGGATGTGATGCTTTCATTTAGTCTTATTTTAACATCATATATTACCATAGAAGAGAAGGCAAGGTAATGAAGGAACGGTTCAAGCAGCAGAGGATAATCCAACCTGAAAATGACTTCTGTTGCAAGTCAGATAACCTCTGAAAAACATGGTGTTGCCATACGACAAAGTAAATCACCGTTGTTGAACATCTCGGAGGTGACATGAATTCATCTAAAGAAGGCAAACATGTTTTATTATGTGGAGGAATTACATTAATGCTTAAACAAGAATTATTTTTAATTGTTATTTAATATGACTGTTTTAATTTAAGGACTGAATTTAACTCCACGTGTTTGACGCTTTCTATCTCCCTGTTGTCGCTGACGATTACTTTATGAACTGGAAAAGTGCTCCATTCATCTTGTCCTCCTCCTCTTTGTGCCACACTGATGCAAAACATATGCAACCCCTGGCTATTGCCCATTTGCTCAGATTTACCTCATGTATATGTGCTAGATGCTGAATGCCCCCAGCTGGCCTAGTCGGCTTTAATCCTGCAGCGGCCCGCTTTTTTAGTCCCCAAGTAAAATGCCTGTATATGCTTTGTAGATCATTTTAACATCTGCTGTTTTTGTCTTTTTATGTTCCTCTACGTCTCTTTGTTCCCCCACCACCACACTCCTGCATGCATGCATGCATGCTACAGTAAGTCAAGGCCTTGTGTGACCCAACAGGTCTCGCCAATGTGGACATGTTCTTTCATAACAATGACCTTAAAATTATGTCTAATTAACAGGAAGCTCCGTATGTGATGTACAAGAAAAACTATATGCAGATGGATGGGAATGACAGATATGAAGGCTACTGTGTCGATTTAGCTTCTGAGATTGCAAAACATGTGGGGATAAAATATAAGCTCTCGGTAGTTCCTGATGGGAAATATGGAGCCAGAGATCCTGAGACCAAGACATGGAACGGGATGGTGGGCGAGTTGGTATATGGGGTAAGTGTTAGTCCGCCCATGCACTGGAGGGTAAATGAATTAAATTTTTTTCTTTTTTGCCGTGTAACTCACGGATTTGGTCCACTTATTGTAAACCGCATTGAGTTATGATTCAAGTTTACACTGAATATTACCATGAGAAGTGTTAAATTTCATTATTCATATTACATGCTGTGGTTTACACATAACAAATTTGAAAACTGTCCTAAGTGCTTATTTGGCAGCAGTGTTCACCTGGTAAATCAAAGGTACTTCAGACAATAGCCATGTTAAAAAGCATCCTGTTTAAATAAATGTGTGTAATTCAGGTCAATGTGACCCTTTGTCAGCCAAAAAATCCCCGAGACTAGCTTCATTGTGCTTACTGTGCCTTGCTCACTCGTGAGTAGATGAGAACCTGATAATTTGGATCTTTCATTTGACCTCGAAAGCTGATTGAGTAACGTCACTGCAAAACTCTTGTAACTATTACAGACAAGCCACTCAGATATCTTTAATATACAGACACTGACCCCCAGTGATTGTTGAAATAGCTCTGAAAAGGCCTTCAACACTGAATTTGCATTGTCATTATTTAGCAGTTCAGTTGTAAATCAACTCAACCTTGAGTAAATACTGAACACCTGTTTTTGTTTGAGACCTCCTCCAAACTTTATGCAGGAGATGAATCTCTTGTGTTACATATTTAAATATCTTCAAGTTCAGTTACAAAACGGCTCTACCCTCTGAGCGTCTCGCTGCACTTGCTTGTCACAACAGCGAGATGCTGTTTGATGAGCTTGTCATGCGTTGCAGAGGATCTGATGGAGGTGAATTTACCAGAGCTGATTCACATTTCATGGTCTGCTTAAAAAAGCTCCTCCACCTCTGTTTTCCAACCCTCTGCTCGATTCACGGAGGAGATTTGGATCGAGACAAAGACATGAGCCAACGCAAATACTGAGTGACTCATTTCCAAATGGCAGCTTCCCTCATGCAGGCTTTAACGCAGGTCTGCTATTCAGTATATTCTGAGGTGCTGCGTTCCACCGCGCCCAATGTGTTCACTCTGTGAACTCACTTGATAACAACCAAGTGCTTTCCATTAACGTGAGAATACTAGATAGTGTCATTTTTATAAAGTCACGCTTTGACTTTGATATGCCCTCGACTGAATCAATATGTAACACTGACTGGTTATTTATGGTTTTGTTCTGTAAGAGTAACTCTCAGTGTGCTTGTCTCTATTTTTCCAGAGAGCTGACATAGCCGTGGCTCCTCTGACTATAACGCTGGTGCGGGAGGAAGTGATAGACTTCTCCAAGCCTTTTATGAGCTTGGGCATCTCTATAATGATTAAGAAGCCTCAAAAGTCCAAGCCTGGGGTGTTTTCCTTCCTGGACCCTCTCGCCTATGAAATCTGGATGTGTATAGTCTTTGCTTACATTGGCGTGAGTGTGGTGCTCTTCCTGGTGAGCCGTTTCAGCCCTTATGAGTGGCATCTGGATGAGAGTGATGAGATCAAAGACCCTCAGAGCCCCCCCGACCCTCCAAACGACTTTGGGATTTTTAATAGCCTGTGGTTCTCCCTGGGCGCCTTCATGCAGCAAGGATGCGATATCTCACCAAGGTTGGTTGTTTTGTTCCCTGTCCGTCACCTCTCAGTTGTCCTCGTCATCTCTCTGCATTTTATAGTCCCATATATGTATATTGTCTCCCTGCCATGGTGCATATAGGTTATTTTCAGCTTCTTTTATTGTTGTTGTCCCCCAAACGTCACACTCCATTTTCACTGTACATTCTTGCCATCCCCTGAAACCTCATTCTGCTTCTTTGTTTTGAAGGTGCATGCTGGCAGTGACGCTTTGCATCCACAAAATAACTTATATTCACCATGCTGAGAGCTGTAAAATGCACAGGGGTCATTACATCCCATTCAAAGTAGCTGCTTGACCTCCTTTCAACTCTTGGAGGGCTACCGTGTTTTTGCTGCATGTTCCATTTTACGGTCATCAACTTGGTCCATATAATGTATTTTGTGCAGAAAATACAACATCGGTGGCATAACTGCATCATGATTTTTCCAGTTACATGACCATACCCTCTATTCATTCATCCATCTATTCATCACTGTTGTGATGTCCATAACTTTGGCTGTCATCTTTTCATTAACCAGTGAAAAAGAAGTTAAAGATTAATTTGCATTAGACAGATAGGGGAATGATTGAATGTTGGTTTTAAGTAGCGGGACGTTCAGCAAAAGTCATTAATTTCAAAGAGGAGCCCTTTGATTAATAGTATTCACTAGGAAGCCACATCTGATGGAAAGGAATGAACTTTGTCCAAATAAAAAAAGTCTATTCAAAAATACCACATTTAATATGAATGCTACGGAATATGCGTGATCATTTTGTAAGAAAAACAAAAAACCCAAAGAGTGAAGATGAATGAGTGCTTTTGATTTCTTCAGTTAGTCTTTTAACAAATTCTCAAGTCTAGTTTGATGACAGAGTTTAGTTTTTGGATGACAGCCAGAGAGTGATCAGTGCAACTAAATAGCTTTTCACCGTCTATTCTGTGGCATCTCAACTGCTCAGTATGATGCCATTGTGGTAAGTTTTACCCATTAGTGGATAGAGATGAATAAGAGCTGCATTGAACAGTTACAGTTTTCGGTGAAGGCTAAGCTTCTGAAAAGCTGAAGTTTGAAGAGCTGTAGGTCTACGCATCACAGCAAACATGTCAGAAAAATCAATTAAGCTTTTGGCTCCAAAATCTATATAGTTTTTGAGTAGAAACTGTTAACTCTAGGATTTTTTTAATATATCCCCTATACCTTCAACAGATCTCTGAAGATTAGAGTTATGATATATTGTGGGTTTTAATCTGAATGACAAAATAATTGTCTTGAAAGTGTCACTAGGACATCATGACTACATAAAAAATCTTTGAAAACAATACTATAGGGAAATATTCCGAACAGTACATCTGCAGTGAAATGAAGCAAAGCAAATGGATCTGCAATGTCAGACGTGAGATCATTTGAGAGCAGCACATTCAGTGGAATGTGTGTGATTGTTCAAGTTGGGGATGGGCACTGGAGAGAAAAGTCAGATTTAAATTTATGAACCTGGAGCTACGCAGCTTTAATGTCAAAACCTTTATGCTAACACCGAAATGGTGACAAATTGGTGAAGGGAGTAACTTTGTGATGGAATACAGTATTATAGCTCATCAAACCTGACTTTGACAAGCAGACATGGTGCTATTACTTGTGATTTGTCCTTTTTGGTACAAATTTGTGGGGTGGGGGCATGGGGGGTAGTGTAGCGAGACAAAGGAATATCCTCAGTACAGTAAATCATTAAGTCCAGCTTGATGATTTACTGTACTGCAAATAAGCTGATTTACCAACTGGAAATAACCTGAGAGGTCTCGGACAGGTACAGTATCTGTGATCACAAGTCTGGCATGAATCTACAGACTGATGACTTTTGGCTGCTGCTGGATGAGCATCTCTGGCTATCTGGGGGGGTCGCTGGCCTGACTTAGCTTCAAAAGGCATGTGGACAAAGCTCTATTAATAACGTAATGAGGCCTGTTCGTACTTTAAAAAAAATAATCAGCTGTAAAGGCTGCCACTTTGTGTTAATGACACTTCATTTACATGAATTTAGCAAATATTAGTTAGCATGAAGAACCAGGGTAAATTGCAGATACTATCTCAACTGATAAAATGAGTATGAAGTTCACCAGACTGAGGAGGTGGATCTGAACTGATAACCTGCCAAGCAAAGCAGACAACAAGGAGAATGCTCGCCACCCCGTCTGCTCTGCTCCTTCCTCTTAGGTCTCTGTCAGGGCGTATTGTTGGAGGAGTGTGGTGGTTCTTCACCCTCATCATCATTTCTTCCTACACGGCTAACCTGGCTGCCTTCCTCACGGTGGAGAGGATGGTGTCTCCGATTGAGAGCGCCGAGGACCTGGCCAAACAGACAGAGATCGCCTATGGGACATTAGATTCAGGCTCCACGAAGGAGTTCTTCAGGGTGAGTCTCCCAATCCTTTCATGCTGTCATTATTCTGTGTAACAAGAACAGCTCTAACAGATGTTAATATTTGCCAAACGTTAGGAGCAGAATTCTCTGGAGTTTTGTTCTCAGTTCTGATTTATTACCAGCCAGGTAATAAATTGAATGAATAGTCAATAAAAGGAAGTCTGCATTTTCCCCCCTGATGCAGCTACATGTGATTAATGCAGTGCATCATAAGAAGGTGGTACTTGGTGATTTATGGAATAGGAATGAAGTGTTTTTGAAGGAGAATACTGATAAAAGATACATTGGTTCCATTAGTTGTTTAAAAGACGCTTCTTCACGATGGATGGCTGAGACATGGCACATGTTTCGTTAAGCATTGGAGCACAACATCACAAAAAGGCTGAGGAGGACACGCCTGTTGACACGTCCGTTTTGTCACCGGAATTAATTTTTGTTCTCTTCATCAAAGTCAAAAGGTTGTTGTTGTTTTTTCCAGCGTGACACTCTGGCCACTGAAATAAATCTGCAATGCAAGCAGGACAATTATGTTCCCTCATCTAACCAGCAGCAGAGTCATAAAACAAACTTTCATTATCCTCACTGTGCCTCCACATCTCTAACACTCAAACGTGCTGCCAGAGCAAGGGCAGAAATGCGTGCTCATCAAAGACGCGCAGTGCATAAATGTCTCGTGATCAAAAAAATGAAGTCAGATAAAACATGTTGTTGGTCAGTGTCAACCACCAATGAAAGTAGGTGAAACAATTCTGCAGGTATTTTCATGAGTAAAGCATTTGGAATCATGTATGTTCAGTGATTCGTCAAGAATTAAGTGAAATGAACAAACAATTCAGTCTAATTATCCGGTTTCATCTGTCTACGCTTAAAGCTTCAGTTGGGGAAAAATCCAATTTGTGAGCTTCTGTCACAAAATTGTGATCTGAAATTGGACATATTTTTCCACAGAAATGGAAATGTCAGTCTTCAGTGTCCAACTCTGAGCTATGTCTATTTTTAGTCCTAGTTGGTTTCTTGGTGTGTTTGCTCCAAGTAAGTAAGAGACATTTGATAAATACAAACCAAGGACTGTCTTGGATTTGGAATTAAACAGGAAGGCACTGAGAGTTGGTGCCTCAGTCCATAAGGAGTTCTAAAACCCCATCATACCATCTCTCCTGTATTTTCTGACAGCTTGTGTAAATGTGTGAAATGCAGAAATGGCAGAACAGCATGATTCTATCTGTTTGGTTTGGATAGATCTGTTCAATTTTCAACTCACTGCAAGCAGGAGAGGAAAATCAGCCCAAACATCTAATCTTATTCATGTTGATGTGTGGAAAGCAATGACTTTGCCGGGGTGTGACCGAGTGGAGGCATGTACAATGTTTCTGGGACCAAACACGTGCATAAAGGCTTTTGAATTGAACTGTATTTTCTGCTGTGCCAAATTAAACTGAGGCCTTAAAGTAAGGAATTGGACTAATTACCATTATCACTGATGACAAAGTAATTTGATTTGTAAGATTTTACTTTAAATTTCTACATAGTGAAAACAGGAAGACAATTTTTTGGATATCGATCAGGAATCTGATGGACATTTATTCTAAAATTGAGGTATGTTTATTTAAAATGGAGGGTTGGAAAAACATTTCATATTAGATTTGCAGAAGGAGCTCTGTCGTTATGGCTGCGGGGACAGACGACAGACGAGACATTAAATGGAGCACCAGTTTCTTGGATTTATTTTGTTTATATAGTCCCTTCCTAAAAGAAATACCCATGTTTCCCTTCAAGAGGAAAGTTAATAAGTGAGTTCATTATCGGGTAAGAGCAACCACAATCTTGTTATCAAAATACAACTGTATTAATGTGAAACTCTGCTAATTAAATCTAATATAATATATAAGGAAAACAAAGCAGTTACTCCTGCCTGTCTGAAGTTCAACTTCAATCGTTTTTAATTAGTTTTTAATGATTGCTGAAACTTGTAGAGAATGTTAACCTGTTAAACAGAAGATGAAGAAGCAACAAAGTGCAGCAAATTGTTTGTTGGATGTCTCAAAAATGAATCAATAGTTAACAAATCTACCAAAGTAGATTCCTTTGAGGCTTCCAAGTAAATCATTGCATTAAAGGCAACCTCATTCACAAATCAATCACTTGTCAGGTTTTGATTTCTCCTAATAATTGATGCAATCCAAAGTGACATATACCCTTCTTTCACCCAATTGAAAATATCAGTGCAGAGGAGCGATTCAAAGCTAAAGATGAATAACGAGCATAAATATCTTTCAAATATTCCAGATCACACATCCAGCCTAACATAATTATTAAGCTTGATAACATTTTTTGCAGCATTAGATCTCAATATTTATTTGAATGTCAACACTGGGTCCTGGTTAGCATTATTTAGCTCAGCATGAATATTAGAAGAAGTGGGAAATGGCTATTATGGCTATGTCTTAAGTTTAAATTTATTTTTCATGAACCACATATTTGCATATATGTATATATTAGGCAAAAACAGAACACGGCAAATGCAGAACATCAGAATTCCACTGTAAGCTTTTATGTATTTGTTCAAGAATTGTTGTCATCAAAGGGCTGAGGTTGTCAATTTCTTCCATTCACTATGATTTATTCTGTTATTGTCGTAATTAACTGGACAACCATTGATAAGGTGATTAAAAGAAGAAAGAGGGAGGTCAAGTAAGATGTTGTGAGATTAAAGTTGTGTGGTTTAATGTTCCATTACAAAAAGTGAGCAATGAGTAATTTACATTCATTGTGTTGCTTGTGTAGTTTAACATTCATGCAGGTCATGCTAATGGAAGTCCTGTGGCTTCTGGTCCAACCATACAGGATTAATCACTGCGCTGCTGTTACATGAGCAATGCTGCTGTTCGGCCACTTCATTATTAATTTGTTTCTGCTGATCATGAACACACAATAAATTACTTTTAACGACAAACTTCATGATGCATGTAATTAACAACTGAATGCAGATAAAAATATAACAACTAAGAATTTGCACGTGCTTTGTCTGGCCTGTCATGTCTGTTTTCATCTGACAGCACGATGGATACACACACAGGGCCATGAATCACTCTGAACCTTCACTCAGCAGCTGATTGATAGACTGGTGGAGCTGGAATGAGTTCAGACCAGTTTAATTCCAGAATGGATTGCAGGGCAGTTAAAATTAATTTAGTTATCAGCTATGAGATTATTGTGATTAGTCGTGATCAGTTTATTTAATGATATAAAGATACTTTTGCAAATATTGACACATGCAGCCAGCCTGCTCCTGACAAGCACACATCTTCATCAAACCCAGAAAGGAATCGCTGTTTTCATACCATGGTCATGCCTGTCAGCAGCTATTATTGTCATGTTAAGAGTGTTTATGTGAACACTCAGCTGAACTGAAATTGTGCATATGTCAAGAATGATTCACTTACAAGCCTGAGCCCACAATCCATTACATCTGTGGTGAATTATTTATGCAGCACAGCCGTACACACCGCTGAGCCGACATAGTTTGTTAATTCACCTGCCAGATGTAGGACTGACTCACACAACTACTGACCACAAAATCAGGTTCAAAACGGCATCACAGACCCAATTCTTCCATATCAAATAGTATAAATTAATAAATTTGCTCAATATGGCCCTGTTGGAAAAGGCATCTGAAAACCTGAACATGCAATGCCTAAAATTATGCAGAAATAACATATTAAGTAAAAAATCAAATTCCAAAAGCAATATATGTTATTAATGGTGCACTGGCATCGTGCCCGGAGTGTCCCCCGCCTCACGCCCTATGCCAGCTGCGATAGGCTCCAGCTCCCCTTGACCTGCTACGGCGGATACAGCGGCGGTACATGAAAATGTATGTATGTATGGATTAGTCATATGAATCTTCTTAAACTTCTCCATCCTGTTCGTCAGGGCGACTATGAACCCGAATCACAACCCAAGTCTCAATCTGAAAGTTTGCTCTGAAATGCTCCCCCCTCACAGAGCCTAACAGATGGTCACTTTTCCCCAGTTTGTTGCAGGTTCTTTATTTCTCCCCTCTACTACAGACAGACTTGTGCTCCAACTCCCCAGTGACCACCAATCAGACTCTTACTGACAATTTTCAGCAGTGCTGAGTGTGAGAGAAGAATTGCACTCTGCACATCTGCAGCAGGTCCAGCTGGTCCAGAAGTGACGGAGTCTGAGGAAGCAGTTTGAGTGTGTTATAGTTTCCAGAAAACAAACAAGACATGCTTCAATTCATATTTAATTTAAAATCATGTAGATTTCTGAATGTTGTATCACTACAGATGACTATGCAACAAAAATGATGATGCATGTTTGCAGGTTTTTAAAAGAACACACATCTACACAGTGATCTGATCATTGCTTCTATTGATGCGGCACAATTGCTTCTAGATTTGCTGCTGCAGTAGAAAATTTTATCATCTCATTTCATCATCGTGGACATGCACACCAAGAACACTAACAATGATTAAAAAAACTATAATGATAATGATTTCAGAGTTAAAGTTCTCAAAATAGCAGCACCTGGCTCTGCGCTCTAGCTGCCGTAGCAGCTTAACAGCAAGTAAATTAATATTTATCACCTGTTACTGCTGTACATTACGCTGAGAAACAAAAAGGAAAACAAAGAATTCTTCTGAGAAGAGAAAAAAATATTCAACTCACACAAGATTTACAAGAGCTGTTGTCTTCTGAAGAGAAATTGTATTCGTATTCAAAATTATTTTAAAAAACAAAATGAGCCTCAGAGAATCCATCATCACCAAAAACATTTGGTGGCATGTCTCAGGTAAAATGAGGCTGTTCATGTGGAATTTGCAGTTCACTGACAGTGTTTCATAAGCATTTAATAAGAATCCCTAACACACACACACACACACACACTACAAAAGTCTTTTTTTCATCAAGTTGCACAACAGACATTTGTGACTGCGCAAATTCTAAGTGGATGATGGATAATGTGATTTAAATAAAATGAAGCACTGCTTGTGACCCTGACCTGCTGCCCAACCCGAGGATGAGGAGGACGTTGCATTGCTCTGTAGGTATTAATACTAAACACGGTTTGCATTTCGCTTCCGCGGATCTGACAAATTGTCAGACATCAAGTTGCTGGAATTTTTTAAAAAAAATCGAACTGCGTCTGCTGAACATTTAAAGGGTGAAGCTGCTATATATTCCAACAGAAACCCATGCTGATGTGTTGGATTGTTAAAGTGGGTTACGCTCCTGACTGAACCCAATCGGTGATGTTGATGTGACATCATGGACAAGTCATGGTCAAGACGTGCAGCAGTTAGTCCTTCAGAGTTGCTTTAAAGCATCAGTTCAACATTTTGAAAATATGTTCATTTGCTCTCTCACTGTTGGGTTGAGGAGACTGATGGTGATATATATCTGTATGCTAAATGCTGAAGCTTCTCTTTAACTCCACATTTGCTCAAAATGAATATTTTCACAGATGATGATGTCATATTGAATGCATACCTTTCTGTTTTCTCTCTGTGTCTTCAAATGCAGCGCTCCAAAATAGCAGTTTATGAGAAAATGTGGTCTTACATGAAATCAGCTGAGCCTTCAGTGTTTGCCAAAACAACAGCAGATGGGGTTTCCCGGGTACGAAAGTCGAAAGGAAAGTTCGCCTTTCTTCTTGAATCCACAATGAATGAGTACATAGAGCAGCGGAAACCCTGCGACACCATGAAAGTGGGCGGCAACCTCGACTCTAAGGGTTATGGTGTGGCCACACCGAAAGGCTCTGCATTAAGGTGGGTGGGATATTATAACAATGTCCTCCATGTTGTTATAGTATTCCACCTACCCTGATGTCTCCTTTCGCCATTCTCTTCTTCCTCACTCCCTAATTCTTGTTTCTTTCCAAGTGCATCAATGAGTAACCAGTATTTTCAGTTTAATCGGGACATTCATTTTCTGTTCTGTTCCATGTATCTGGTTTTTGTCTCTGTCACTTTGTCTTTCTCTTAAGGTTTTTGGTATACAGCCACTCTCAGTAAATCCATTTGAATGTCGATGTGCAACATCCCCGTCCTCAACCTTGTTTGTTTCGCCCTTCTCCTCCCTTACCTCTCCTCCCTCCTGGTTTCTGTGGTGCCCTCTTGCATTGCTTCAAAGTCAACACTTGAAAATGTTTGTTTTTTTCTAGTTTAAAATGCTAGTCAGTTGTGATGAATGTTAAGATGCATGCTAGATGTTTTTTATTTCTGATTCAACAATGACAGGATGTCCCCATCCCGCACACTTCAGTTACGAGCAATGTAACCCTCCAAGGCCACCTCTCTAATATTTAACATTTCCTTTGCTGTAAAAATGCTTTTTACCCTCCCACACCAGTGAAATTCTTTACCAATTTGTTCCTTCCGTGCTCCCCATATGAACCATTGATATTTATCACTACTTTTTACTAATATTCTATATTAGATTTCTCACGGACCTGTTCATTTTCTTACAAGTTATGTTTTATCGTTTCAAGAAATGCTGTTAACCTGGCAGTGTTAAAACTGAATGAGCAAGGCCTCTTGGACAAATTGAAAAACAAATGGTGGTACGACAAGGGAGAGTGCGGCAGCGGGGGAGGTGACTCTAAGGTCAGCCTCAATGTCACCAAAGTCGGGTATCCTAGAAAAGAGTAATCGGCAAGGCTGTCCTCACTGACTGTAATCTTTTGGCCCAAACATCTTTTAATAAGTTCTAGCTTGTTTTATCATTTTTATTGCGCAAATGTGATCAACTGGGAACCCTTTACTTGGCTAATGGATGAGAAGAAAAGCCCAATAATGTGAGATCAACCAAAGTGCAGAAGTAGGATAGAAGAACTAGTTTTGGCATCTGCGAATGAAGTTTTATCTTTTATTTGTGGTAAAGTAGTCATGTGTTTTTGGACTGTAGTTATGAAAGACAGACACCAGCTTTCTCTCTGTTTTCTATATCTACAGGCCAATGGAGAAGCTTTTTATATTAATATGTGGCAACCCATGCTTAGGGGAGATTAAGGGAAGAACGTCTGATTTTACTATCAGTACCCCCAAGTTGAAGAATGTATGCACTCTCCAATCTGCCACCTGGGCAGTAGGGCAGGGCAGGCACGGGGAACAGCGTTGTCTTGAGGGGACTAAGCATCGCAGGCAAACGTGAGAATTCTAATGAAAGAGTGACGACTAACGGTCCAAACTTTTTTGTCCAACATCTTTTCACCAAAATCCAGTGTAAAACTGACAGAAATCTTTGGTTGGTCTTAAATCAAGGCCAGTCAAAGTTTATCCATGACCACCCTGACCAGGGAAACCCTGCAGTAGCAGAGTGTAAAAAATGACCAGGGGCCTCATTTGTCCAAGAAGATTTTGATTTAAATATCAATCATTTTTCACAGTCACCATATTGCTAATGTAACTGTGAAAGCACAAAGGAGAACTGATGTGATGCAACGTACGCTAAACAGCAGCCATTAGTGGCCACTTATGAGAATTACAGGATAGTGGCACATTTTGGTTACCTCTGTGATTAATTGTTCTTAAAATTATGAGCAATAAAACCACTGGCCTCTTTATCTTTGACATGCAAAAATGGTTGACTAGTAGAGAAGATAAATTTGTACTCATGGAATTTATATTCTGACTAATATAAATATACATTATATTACTACAACATTAATTTTACACATAATTTTTTTTCAGTCAAATCTGTTGAACAAACCTATCAGTAAATGAGGCCCTTGATCCCATGTTTCACACACCAACAGGCATTAACAGCCCGACCGTGGAGCCTTCTTTGCCTCTGCTCCTTGGCTTGCATCATAACCACAGCAAATTGTGAGAGAAGAGCCGAGGCAAACTTCTCTGTTATTGACTGGAGTCAAAGAATCCTGAGTAAGCAGGATATTGACAGTTGCAGTGGAATAACACAAAGAAGCTGTCTCCTCTCACTGACAATTTGTCCTGATCCCTCGGTTAGAAATTAAGTACATTATTAGCATAAGACACATCTGACACATTTCTTTGTCTTTGTTCCACTTTCAGAAATGCATGAATGGACAAGTTATGGATGAGATGGAAATATATTGTATGTAACTACCACTGAGAAAATACGTTAAGTCAATCACTTAATCATTAGGTTGCTGAAATCATATTCCGAATTTATATTTATACTGTACAAAGTACATTTTTTATGCTTTTATTTTCAGATCTCTGGTAAAACAACATACACACAAAAAATCTGCAACAGAATTTTGAACTCATCACAGCTGGATGATTTAATACGTAATCACATTATTTGCAGTTGAAACCGTATGATTTTCACTAATATAACATCATACAGTATGTGGTTTATGTTTTTGAGGGTCACTATTTTGCATGGGGGTTTTTTACATTCATGAATCATCAATCACTATCTTTTTTGATTTTTCTCACAGACTGAAGGGTAAAGTTTTGATGTCCAAAATTGGGGAGCAGAGATTAAGTCAATCCTCACCCCCTGACTTGGGCCAGATGCATCAATACACCTGAACAATGTATCACATACAATACAATAATAAATACTATTTTTGTGAAGTTTATAAAGCTAAAACGATCGAAGCAATGCAAACTAGCCCTCAAAAGATGTTTATCTGTCTCTTCTGACTGATATTTGGGACAAAGTCTTTAATTATACACTACTGATAAGTAAACTTCACAAATGTAAGATTTATAGTACTAGATGTTGCATTGCATTGCAATAGATTGCACAGCTGTTCATGATAAACTGTTCATTCACCGGTACTTAATCAATGGGTAGATATTGGATAGATTACAATCAAATAGATTCCAGGTTCAAAGTTGTCATTTGTCACATGTTCATACAGTATGAACACTGGTGCAATTACAATAATAATGAGAACAATGGTAATAATAATCGTAAAAATAAATCTAAATGTATTTCTATTAGGGATATTGGCTGATTGTTTGATAGTGAGTGACTGATCGGTGTTCAGCCCCAAACACTCACTGCCTCAACTGGAATTACTACAAAATAAAAATCTACAGTATCTTACTGAGATTTTTTTTAAAATGCTACAATTTCAAGATTTTATGGTTACTCTTTATGATTGTTCTGTCATTTTCTTTTTTTTTACTTTGTAAAAATATATATGGTTGATTATTTATTTAATTGAACAATGATCAATTAATAGCTTACAAAGTTAAGTCAAAACTTTACATACATATTTTTGATAACTCATGTCACTGTTTGTGAATCAGTGCTGTAAAGGTCCACATAAAAGCAGCACATTATTATGATTTTTGTTATAACAGTACTACTACTACTATTACTATTATGCATGTTTCATTTTTTAATTGTCTTACAGAGGTGCTCTCAATTCCTTGTCAGCAGGAGTAAATTTTTTATTTGTTTGCATTCCCTGTATGGAGCTGAGAACTAGCAACACATCAGGTTTGGGACGACTTTACTTTTTGACAGTAAATGTCAGGTGGAGTTGTTCACCAACACAACCACATTATGAACCAGAAGTACTTTCATGCTCTAATTTTATGTCCGTATGAAAAACGCTTCCAAACCCCAGCTGCTACTGGGACTCGGAATGAAAACAGACGGAGGCCTACTTATCTCCTACTCTCTGTTACCCCCATTGAGTGTTTCTAACTAGTCCTTTTCTCCAGCAGCCAGACTGATTTACTTGAAAGGCTCCAGCAGGGACAGCAGTAACAGAATTCCGTACTCATTTAAGTTAGATGTTACGCATTAGCTAAATGAAGTTGAACTTTCCCATTTGACCTGACATCAAACCTGCATCTCTGAAAAGTAGATACATTTTAAATTCTGTTTTTATGTGAGGGTCTCTAAAATGCAAAGATGCAGGGAAATATTCTAGTGTCTCAAAATGATGAGCAGCTCAATAATTAATATTATTTGAAGTCCATGGTCACCACCTGGTGGTGGGTCTGAGGTCCAGGATGTAAAGTTGGGGGAACATCCATTAATCTAAATTTAACCAATTACTGTAACCATATTTAATTGTGATGAATATGATAACCGTTAAAACACTTATGAAATATGGATGAAACACATTAGCAGTATTTCCACAGTGTCTCCAAAGTGTATTGTGAGAAAAAATCTTCAGTAAAATTAGTTACTATTACACCTTCACAAAACTAGTAGTGGAAAAGAATTAAGCAAAAAAATAAAAACTCCATCCCTGCTCCACTGTATGTTGATTATTTTTTTATTTGTTTGACATCATAACTTTACTTTTCTGACTGGAGAACAGGAAAATCATCCAAAGAAAATCATGTCTGACTTCTTCATGTCTTTTTATTTTTATAAACAATCAGAAATGTAGTTTGTATTCTATTTGATGTACGTGGAACACAGTGGTGAATACAATATATTTATTGACGTCAGATTACGAACGCTGACTTTTTTCTGAAAGGAAATAAGGCTGGAAATCTAACAGTTGATGAAATCAAGCATAATGTCTTTCAAAACAAACCCCCCATGACTTTCCTCATCAGAAATTTCATTCAGAGTCTTACATTCATGTTTCCTGATCTAGCAGGTTAACAATGGTTAGACTAACGGATAAAAGGAGCTCACTGGAGTCCTGATTAATAAGATTTAAAGCACGATGTAAATTTGAATTCCTGTAGTGATGTTGGGCACAGATGTTTCTGTACTGAACATTTTTGTGCTTTAAAGGGGTGATTTTGTGAGACATTAGCCAAAAATAACTCAGTGAAATCGACAGCTGCGTTTTGTCTGTTAGTCAAGAAAGGGTTTCCTGTTAGATCCACTTTGCTAAACATGAAAAACAACAACAAAAAAAACAAAGGCTGCCCTAAGCAAAAAAAACATGCCCTCAGCAATTACTGTCTGTTTTCTCTCATTCTGTTAAAGCTACGCAGCAGCTGCTTTATTCTGCAAGTTCAAATGTTTTCTCTTCCTGTGATCAGTGTGTGCCGATTACTCAAAGCGATATAGGTGGGGTCTGGCATGATAGGGTAGTCATGGAATATGAAGGGTCTCATATATTAGCATATTCATACTGTAGTGTTGCTTGCCATATGTGATGTGTTGGCCAGGACCCTACTCTATCGCTTTGCACAGTATAAAGTAGATTAAAAAGTTGAATAACATAAAATAACATAATATGATGTTATTTATGTTATTTCCCACGTGAAGAACTCCTGTAAACCTTGCAGTATTGAAACTCAGTGAACAAGGCATCTTAGACAAGCTGAAAAACAAATGGTGGTACGATAAGGGTGAATGTGGAACCAAGGACTCTGGAAGTAAGGTCAGTCGCTGCAGGTCTTTTCATACTGATTGCAAAATGCATTTTGACCCAACTGTTCATTTGCAAACATCCAAAGCACACATCTTCTCAGATATGTTAATCTAGACAAGACATACTTGTCTGTTTGCCTCAGAATGACGTGAAAAAACATTAAAAACAACTACACACATAGTCCTAACATATTTACACTCTGATCATAATTCATTCATCAATTTCATTACTGCTGTACATAGAAAATTCCAGATCTGTAAAATTCCAGCATGATTCTTTATTTATCCATGCCATTAAATTTTGAAATGTCAAGTCATAGAATTGAAACCATTATACTGCTATTTTATCATCCAAACCTTTGTTGAAGTTTAGTTTATTGGTGGTCTTCATCATTTGTATGCAAACTGTGTATTTTAACTCAGAAACGACCGACAGGATCCCAGACGTGTCCTTATTCTGACAAAGTCTAAACTGACCTTTAAATATCATCAGAGCGCAAAATGGTCAAATGGTATTTAATAGTCTTGTCTCATAGATGGAGTGTCACAGTAAGGAACAGTTTTCAGCATCTTTAATGAATGGAAAGAAGCTTGTAAGCCAGATAACGGCCTTTTTGAAATATAAAAGTAGGATTTACTGCCATTAGGAGTGCAAATACCCCTCAGGGCTAGAATGCAAATGGTAAATCTCACATAAATTAATTTCAATATCACTGTTTGGCTTTTAATAGCAGCAAAATGGTTCAGTTCACCCCTCCACAGCTTGCCACTTGATTGTACAAATGCAATGTGTTGAGGCTGAGCAGCTATGATAGTGAATCAAGGGTTTTTACTCTGTAGACCTGTACGACCACGACCACCTTCCTCTAGACGTGGTCTCATAAAGAGACCATGAAACAGGAATAGACAGAATCTCTCTCTACATTCACCTTCTCAGCTCGTCAGAGTAGAAAAAACTCGACAAGAGAAGTTAAGGCGCATTTGAGTTGCTCGAATGTAAAAGAATTGTAGGCTTAATTGGGCATCTGTATCTGAGATACTATTAGCAACCTCCCCAGTGTTATTGTTTAAGCCTAATGGAACAGTATGAACACATAGGATTCTTGCTGTGTACATGTTTGAAGTCAGCCTCACGGTGCCAGTGAAAGAAGCCTTAATGGTGGTCTCTACCTCCCTCAGGACAAGACAAGTGCACTAAGTCTGAGCAACGTGGCAGGAGTCTTCTATATTCTGGTCGGAGGGCTTGGCCTGGCAATGACCGTGGCTCTGATAGAGTTCTGCTATAAGTCACGACAAGAAACTAAAAGACTCAAGCTAGCAAAGAATGCCCAAAACTTTAAGCCAGCCCCTCCGGCAAACACCCAGAATTTTGCCACGTATCGTGAAGGCTACAACGTGTATGGGACAGAGAGCGTTAAAATCTAAAGGGTACGTCCTGCATTGTTTTCAGGTAAAACATCAGTCACACAACTCATATTATTACAGTAGTTTTATGTAAATTTGTGTTTTATTTCATTTCATATTAATACAAGATAAAATCTCTTACTTTTCAGCCCACCTTCAAACTTCTAAACATTCTTTGGATGTGACTTCCAGCATGCATTATTTATTTTGGAGAATACAAACATTATAACACACCACACTTTGTCTTAAACACTTGCCAAACAAAGTGATGGTTGTCTCTCTTCATAATATGGAAAACCATTTAACAATGAGGGGCATTGTTTTCATAGCATTGTTTATTGATCAGATTACTTTGAAATGCAATCGGTTACTGAGCTTACTCATAAATGAGACATGTTACATGAATCCTTATCTGATCAAAATGAATCATGTAATGAAGTGGACGGAGATACAAAGTATTTTCTCCCACCAGATTTGCATTTTACATAAAAAATAATTTCATCAGTTTTAAAGTTATAATTGAAAATGGAATCAAATCATTCTTGACAATGTAACCACAATCTGATGACATACATGATAGTAATCTGTAATATAATCCAATCACACAAAATTATCCATTATCAATCCTGCTCCACCTATTCTAATGGTTGTAATCCTCTAATCTCAAATGCATCCAAATTAAACCAGATCTTTACACTTTTCAGATTTTTAACTCATGACATTACGTGTAACTAATTACCTCATTTAAACTCCATTATTGGAGCTCAGATGACAGGAGTTTTCAGTTGTGTTTCCAAATTTTACATGTGAGACAACGATCTATCTGTCTGGCCTACATCATTTTTAAAGCTTTAAATTTAGGACGACGTGTTCATGCTTAAAAATAGACAGTTGGTAAGTGAGCAATGAAGCAAAGTTTTTTTTAAATATTTTTAATTAATCATTATGTTTGCGTATCTCTTGGTTTATCTCTTGGCAGAAACATTTAAAAAAAAAAGTGTTGATTCCCGCTGGAGTGTCTGGACGGAAATGCTGCAGTGTGACCTCACCGCCCCAAGGCTGGCATCCTGAAGGCAACAGCTTTCTCTGTCATCAGCTTGGACACAAACCTACAAGTCAACAAGTGCTCATTCTGGGTTGTGAGGCCCTTCACACTAACAGAGGGCAATGACGCAACAGGACTCATGCTTCTGGAAACAGGAGAATTGCCTCTTGTAGTGCCTTATGGAGCATTTTGGCGTCATGGCAATGCAAATAAAATTTAATTCACTTGAAAAAAAAATCTATGGAATTAGGGCAACTTTGCTTCACATGACAATTAGATAAATAGTAGAACTTCATTTGTTTTCTATTTTAATGAAGAAAAAAAAGCCATGATTTGCATTCAAACCACTCTGGAGAACCTATTAATTCATTTGAATCCTTTACAGACATATTTTTGTGGTGAAATCTAAGTTGGATAAATGTGATATTTAGTGGAGTAAAGTCATTTTCTTGTTTTACTATAAGACTATTCTCAGTTACATAATGTTTAGGACAAGCATCAATCAGTAGGGTTAATCATCAAATAAAGTGACAAACTTGTACCCGGTTTTTGCTGCAGAAAACAACTATATGAAACTTGTGGTTATCCCAATCTGCTTTGATGGTGTCATGTTCAAAGCCTGTTGGACATCAGATACAGTTGAGTCTGTATCACTTCAGTGTTTCTTTTGAATCAAATCTGTGAGACTGCGTTTGTTTCAACTGCCACTATGTTGAAACCAGAACATTTCTTTTGAGATGAGGACTGCTTTTAATCACTTAGTGCCATATTGTTGGAATCAAATCCTTAGGGATCGGGAGAGTGACCTCCTTTTAAGTCACAGCATATTGAAACGGTTTAATAGATTTTATGGTTTACACTTTGTACTCGTGTAGAAGCTGTCCTCGTGTAAATGCAGTATCTGCAGCTGTGGATCTCGACGTTTTTTGGTAAATGATAACACACCATAGCTTCTTTGGTTGTGATAAGATTTCTGTGTGTATGCATTGAAGCTGAGCTGGTGAACTTTATTGAGGAAAGAGCTCCAAATGAAACACTTGTCTGTTTGTATATGTGATTTTTTTTTTTTTATAAAAAGTGAAATCTACAAATGCTACAAACCATGTACGCCTACATTTGTTCAGTATATTAGACTTTCTCATCCTTATCTCCCCAGATAAAGTGCATGTGAATTTGGTGATAGTTTTACAAGCTACAATTGGAAACAGACCCTGTTTTATTTAGCATCTGGTGGCAAGATTTGATCTTTTCATTTTTCCAGTTCATTTGTAACAGTACCTCAACTAGGAGAGTTGCATGTATGGACAGAATGAACCTCTGTAGAGAGGTCATGTACAAAGGATTTTATTACATTTCCTTAATAAAACAAGGTTTATATTCAAATTTTGTGTTTGCGTCCTTTATTATGTCAAAGACTTTTTACATATAAACCTTCTCTAAAAATATCAAAGAAATCTTTTTTTCCCTTCAGGTTCAGCTCACATCACTCAAGTCTTAGATCAGTTTATTGTATAATGACTTCCTCAAATACTGTTGGATTGGAATCATCTCCGAGTCACGCTAGCATGGAAGTTTATTTATGCCTGGACATAAAAAAAATTTAAAAAATTAAAATTCCTTTTAGGCTCCTTCCTAAAACTAGACATTTACCTTCTTTGTGGCTCGACCTCAGGAGAGCCCTGTAGGCTAGCCACGTTCATAATGACCATTACTGCAAGTTGGGAGTCATTTTGTCACTGCAATGATGCATACTGTCAATAATGAAAGTAGAAAATGTAGATCACAAGGCTGGCTTCAAAGTGTTGATTTTACCAATAAGCGTTAATTTTCAGAGTGTGTCATTGGGTCTCAGAATCCAATGACTTGAAAAGGATAAAATGTTTATTAGAATGTCACTTGATGCACTGGAGTCATGAACACAGAATATCTGCATTTAATGCTGACAGTGGGTTATGCAAAGAGAGAAAGAGATTAATAGGAGATCGATTCTTTGTTTTCCAAGTATGATATTACAATCCATTCCTCTGCAAGATTGTTTTTCATCCAAATTTTCAATCTTGGCTCATTAGCAGGAAGATGTACATTAATTTTTGTCACAGAGTGGGACTTGGGTTGGGACAAGAAATCGTACATACCCAGTTTTTATTTTTTTAAACAGCAAGGATATCTTTCAGAATTTTCCCTAATTACTGAAGGATTACTTGAACAATTTTCAGAATATTTATATACTTCCAACAATCAGATAGCAAAAACAAAACCCAGCTAACACTTTCAGTTTGCAGAAAAGAAAACAAAGGTAAAAGACAACATCAAAGTGACACACTAGGAAAATTATGATTTATTGGTTTTGTTTTTAAAAAAGAAAAGCTTACACTCATTGAGTACAGCAGATAAAATCTCCAAACGTCATTTTCAAAACATATTTGGAGTACAGATTCTGATGTGTCAGATTTTTCATTGCAATTCTATACTTGAATGAAGGTTCAACTGGCGTTTTCTTTATAAATTATGTAAAAACCTGAATAACACAAAAGCACAAGAGGACTGTCAGGGTCATAAAACAAATAGAAAAAAATAACAAAAAGAAAAAAAAAATAACATGACATGGATTTCATGTTACTTCCAACAAGTTTATTTTACATAATATACAAACTGGTCCTTTGCAGAATTTTCCACACTTATGCCTACTGCTTTACTGAGATTAAAAGGTGGAGATAAATAAATAAAAGTATCTATGTATCTCAAAAAGGATATGAGGTAAGCGAGTATGGAAAGCAAGTTAACTCCAATAAAATGAGCAAAAAGCTAAGCCTGTGACCAATCCCCACCCCCCAAAGAAACGCTAACGATTAAAGGATCCATGACAAATTATTACCAAGAACCATTTCACACAGGAACCACTTCTCTAATTATGAAAGCAGCACATTGTGCCCCTTGTTTAATATAGTAGAAAAAACAGATCCAAGCTGGTTTGTTTTGAACTGACTTGACAAAAATATTCAGGTGGTCTTTAAGTTGACAGAATTTCATCGAACAACACTTGGAAGGGGCGTTTTGTAGCAAAAGAACAAGGGCAAACATGAGAGTATGAGTTAGCACGATACAGATGGAGCAGCAGACACCTCCCAGATAAAAACAGCTTCTCCAGGTCTGGATTGGATCAGAAGAGAGGAAATGCATGAGATACTGACCACATGGATGAATAGAAAATTGTTTGTAGCGGAGCTGATCGTGTCTTACCTTCAGTGCACATTATCTGTGCTTGTCAGAGGATTTATGAGTATGATTATTAAGGGAAAAGGCCAATGAACCAAACAACTGAAGAACAAAGATTTGCTCAAAGAACAGGGTTAAGCCTCATAGCAACCGGGCTACATCTGCGGTACCCAATATTGTTTAAAACAATGTAGACTGGTAGTAAAAGATCCATTTGTCCCGTTTCCATTACAGAAAATGACAAAAACTTCATTACTGCTTGCCGGCGTGTAAATGATCCGTTTGGTCTGGTAATGAGGAAAGAAATGAGCTTACGCTCAAATGCTCAAATTAGCCGAGTCAAATGATTACAGACTGACAATTAGGACAGTAATTATGTTTGCAAGTAGATCCTGTTGGCTAACTTCCCAATGTAATATGGCGCCTTCTGCAGTTTTAAATAATGATTACATCTCAGTGTGTTTGGGGACAAACAAAAGATAAAAGTAAAGGTCAAGATTCTAACTGATACATTTCTTTTCACACTCAGTGCCCATGTTGTAAACAACAAGTGCAATTGTGTCCATCTTTGCAGTAGCGCCCCTGACAGGAGGAAGGAGAACGCTACATGTCCAAACCAGCAAATAGCTGGTCTTAAGTCAGTGACACGGTGCAGCTACAGCCCCTTCAGAGGCTGGTTGGCTGGATTCACACACTGCACTTGTGGTGTGGGAGATACTCCCGGATCAGCTCTGGCATAATTCAAATCAGCATGTATGCTTTCATCCACATGCATTGGGGTGGATTTAAGTCATCGCTACTCATGGGGATTGTGGCAGTAATCTAATAAGTATGTCACCCACCATCACCCCACCTGCTACTATCACACATGCTTCATCTGCCATCAGCATGCATTGACAGGGATACCGAGCAGCCCTCCCAACCTCGTTTGAATATCAATGATTAAATATTGTCAAATGGAGGTGCTGATGGGACAGAAGATCAACCAATCACCATTTCTTTAGCAAAAACAACGACTAAGAGACCAAATTTAAACCATTAATGCCTGGTGCCTTACTTTTGAGCACCTTTTCTCCAAGAAAAAATGGACTACACCTAAAAAAACTTGTTCCATTGATTTCAGACCATATCATCAAAATCATTTCAAAATTGGGCACAATACTTGAACAATTCAAAATATTCACGCTAAATAGAACACTTCAGGATATTGCTTTTTTTCTTCCTTTCCTCCGCTGCTGTCCCTCTTCTCCTTCTTTTCAGATTTGTCTTTATCGTGCCTGGACTCCTGTGGCACATAAACACAAAGAATGGGTTGAAGGTCAGCAGGAATGGAGATAAAGCTTCATATGTGACTCTGGTAGAGGATGAGTTGCTGAGGTGACCTTTTTGCCTCCAGAAGATGTCCGTTCAGGTTTCACAGAGTCCGCCTTCTCTTTACTGGAAGATTTTGATCTTTTGCTCTTCTCTCTCTCTGCTGAAAGTGGGGAGTCACACATAGGACTGGTGCTGTTTCTGAAGGTGTCTAGGAAGAGAAGATTTGCTTTAGTCTTTTGTTGCGCTGTATTCAGACACTTCAGAATTATTGCTAGCAAACGTACTGGTTCCATTCTCATCCTTTTTACGTTTGGATTCTTGACTCGGCTCTCGGTCGTTGACAGCATGGTCCTGAGGAGAAACGACACGACACACAGCATGTTACGGTTACAGTGTGTTAATCTCCTATTGACTAACAGACCGAACATTTGTTAACAGCTTACTTTTATGAAAATATATACCCAAACCCTTTTTGGCACTCGAGCTGATATCAACACTGGCCAAGTTGAGAAAAAAATGGAAAATAAACCAAGGATCACCTTCCCTAAACCTTTTTCACAAGTGCAGGGGGCACATTAAATACTAACTCGTTTCCTGTCTTTGCGATCCTTTTCTTCCTTCTTCTCTTTGGTTCGCCCTTGTGTGCTGTCTGTGTCATTCTTCTCCATCTCCCTCTCTCTGCTCTTGGACCGGCTTAGTGAATTGTAGGTGACGTAGTACTGCGAATGTAATTATGTATGAACAGAACAAGACAAACAAAAATATGTTTATTTTGTAATGAGTCTTCACACTGACTGCGTATAATCGCTACAATTCTAATGAACGTGTTATAAATTAAGGAATTACTGACAAAGGTGAAAACTAGCACTGAAATTTTCTGTCTTTCCCAACACTAATCTAAACAATTACAAATATTGTCAGATAATTAAAGCTGACTGTTTATATATGTCACAAAGAATTAAAGTACATTTTATGCCAATACAAATATACATCAGCCGTTTTATTATTATGGGAAATGCCTAAGTTTCAAAACCAACAATGCTCAGCTGAGTTTTGTGACCACTACTGATCAAGTTCAAGATAATTCATTACATTTGTGCAGAGAAAAAAAAAAAGTCAAAGTAAAAAGAAGATTGAATAAATCTTTAACTAGTTGTTATTTGTCCTGTTGGTTCTAAAAGATTAGTTTGAGTCCAACAAAAGCAGTAAAAGCAGCAATAAATCACTTTAGTAGTGTACAAGCAAAAAAAAACAACCTCAAGTTGAAAATAACAGGACATATACAATGGACAAATCATTCAGCATTTATAAGCATTATTCAGGCAAAACAATTCTTCGATGCAAATAAACCCAAACAATCAAGCAAGCTAAGCTTTGCACAGATGATTATTTCCAAGTTTCCACTGCTGCTGTGATGTCATGAACACAAGGTGTGAACGGCAAAGTCAGTCATGGAGGAGGAGAATGACAAAAACTGAGGCGCACAAGGATCAGCCACAGCAGAGGGAAAGACAGAAAGTTTCCAAAGTATGGGATCACTATGATGTAAAGAGGGAAGGTACAGCACAGTGTCTCCGTTGTCAAACAGAACCAGCAGTTTTTAAGTCCTTCACAGAGCTGACAGGACACAAGGTGACATCAACAGTAGCATTTAGATACATTTATGTGTTTCTTACTTGAGATGAAGGCTAGTAAAGAGCACAAGTAAATTGGGTAACTATTTGATGGCTGGTTAAGGATGTAAAGCCGTGTGTTGGATACCTGGAAAGTACTGTGTCTCCTTAAGTTGGCCAAGTTTTTTTCAAGAAAATAAAATACTGCAGTCAAATTGTTACATATGCTAAATAGGATAGCACAAATCGCACAAATTTCCCCACTGTGGGACAATAAAGGATTATCTTATCTTATGCTTACTTTTTTCTCTCCCCAAATTTGTCAAGGCCCTTTTTAAATTTTATATTTTTCTGAATTTGTTGCTACATCAACTGTCATGTAGTATTTAAATGGACTAAATGAGGTTTTTTATTCACAAAATAATGAACAACCGATGCATGTTTGAAACATTTTTGAAAGAAAGAGAAATAAGTTGTCTTTTGTCTATCACTAGAGCCAACTATGCAACACTAGAATGATTAAGACATGACAAAATAAAGCAGTTGGAAGTGTCTGACCACAAATCTTCCTTTACTAACAGGAAATTGCAGTTCAGTAAACGAAACTGTAAAGAAAAAGTCATTTGAGGGGCTTTAAGTGTCGCATAGTATAAACTTGTATACAGTATATGTTGAAGTGGGACTAAATGATGCCCACTAGATGAAAATGGTCCTACTGAGTTTACATTCAGTGAATGGAAGTATTCACCCGCCAATTTTCAAATCAGTCATTTTCTGACAGAAAGAAGAGCACAGAGCAGAAAATACAAACATTCACGGTCACAAGGTCAGAAACGCTGCTTCTACTGAACATGAACTCCATGGGGAGAAAATGCTGTTATTGTTAACTGCACTAAATAATTTGACATTCACTTAATTCATTTAACACTTATTTACATCCAATGTCATTCAAATGCTTGTGGTGTGAAACATTGTGGAGCATCCTAAAACTGGTTGAAAGTCAAATAGACACCAGTTATTTAGGACTGTTCATCAAGAAGCGGTTCCAAAATTCAGTTTTTTTTTCTGTGGGGGTGGTATGCAGGTTGGGTGGATGGCAAGTGTGTGTGTTTATAATGCATCAGCACAGTGGAATGCCTGTCCCAAACTTATACTGTGCAAGGGAGGACACACGGCTATCTTGACTATACACCGTGGCTTCCTTCATGTCAACCCCGAGTCAACAGCCAGCAACACCTCATCTTCATCTGGTTAGTGAAAATTAAATAAACCTTTATCTTATTGTCAATGGCGAATACAAAATACAGAATACAAATTATGCTTTATTTACAATAAACTGTGTTGAATGCAATTAATGAAATAGATTTTTCTACTGATAACTATCAACAAAGAAAAGGGAAGTGGTTCAACCCACTGAAACAACATTAAGTGGGGAGATGGAGAAAATCGGTGTACTTCAAACAGTTTCACACACAACAAACAGAGAAAGTAGCAGAGTTAGGTCAAACCTTGGATGTGGTCTCCTTGGGTTCGTTGCTATTGTCCTGTAGGGATGAATGGAGATGACAGATGAGCTGGGAGAGGGTGGGGGTTGGGAGGAGGTTGTCAGACAGCAGTAGAGTTGGAAGAAGGGATGGGGGCGGGGAAGCTGGGGCTGGCCAGACCAACATCATGCTTTTCCCTCGACCTCTGACCTTCAAGGACTAAGGCTTTGACAAGGTTATGACATAAAGAAGAGTTCATAAGCTCAACATCTGGAATGTCAATACTTTAAATAGAATCCCTGAGCATATAAAAAATAAGTGCTAGTCATAACTACAGACATGTCTGTAATTTCAGGCAGTGTAATATAAAAGTCTACAGTGCCGCTGGTATTAAATACATCTAAAGTGCAAGTGCTGTTTATAATGTGTGTTTGTGTACCTGTGTGTGTAAGACAAATGTGCTTGACTGCATCCCTATACAAGTAACTGTAGCTATCACTTACAGTTCAGGAACGGGTAAGACACTAGGAGCCTATTTCTCTGGTGGAAGGGTAAAATAAAGACCTATCACAAGCTTCCAGTGGTTTGGGCAACGCTCCAGACGATTCAGGTGTCGCCCACTCTTTCCCTCCCACTTTCTCTGTGTTGGGGCAGGCTGTTTTTCCTCTGTACTTTTGGCTGACTCAAATCTGCGACATTCATTCTCCGCTGATCTTGGTTGCTGGTGGCTCCGATTTCCCTCTGAACGCTCGCCAGATCGCCGTATTACTGTTGACGCTGATGGCAGGTTGGTTGAAGGGATCACACTGCAGGGGAAAGCAGGACTGGCTGGATGCACGTCTTGCGGAGTGAAGGTTGAATGCTGGCTGTATTAACGGCTGGAGACAAGGTCGGGGTGGGGGTGGGGAGATGCTCCCATAGTGGAGGGATTTGCTGGACACCATTCGACTCCATGCTGGAACTGGGGATGTTGTAGGGCTTTGAATCGCTTTAACCAGGATCTTCTTTATCTCACAAAACTGAGAAATAATCTTGGACACCATTTGAAGTTGCAAAACACTGCTCTTGACGTTCAAGGGAGGAAGAAGCCATTGGAAAATGCAAAAACTCTTCATTTGGCAAGCCATTTTACTTCAGGTGGATAAAAGACAAAAAAAAATCCACGAGAAATATAGAAATTCTAAAAAAAAAAACAAAAAAAAAAACTTTCTTGCCAAGGCACAGTGACTGCTGTCATTAATATGAAAATAGATTTATATTTCAATATAAAAATACTCAATATATACAATTTTCACTTGGCTATGTCCTTGAGGGATATTCTTCCAATTTTCTCAAAATATTATGCTGATGTCCATGGAACGCTTTCCAACTGCCATGGATTAGGGTGGGATTTCCAGATGCCGTGCATGTGTGACAACTCTCCTCGGTGATCTTCAGGACTGCTGGAATGTGCAATGCGGGTAATGCTCCGGCAGACACGGAGGAAACGGGCTGTCTTCCTCAAGCCATACTAACCTTAACAGACGAGGAGTGGGACGGAGAAGAGTGACTGTCAATCTTTCGTCTTTTGTGATCTGGAAAAGAAGAGAGGGAACTGAACTTATGACACCTTGAAGTGCAATCCAAACCTTTTTAACTTTCTGTGATAGACGAAGAGTAAACAGAGGTGCAGAAGACAACCACCCTTACCCCT
The DNA here is from genome assembly GCA_013358685.1 of Antennarius maculatus. NCBI lineage: Eukaryota > Metazoa > Chordata > Actinopteri > Lophiiformes > Antennariidae > Antennarius > Antennarius maculatus. The sequence goes on along the minus strand of CM023617.1, from coordinate 8,952,782 downwards.
GTCAGATTCAGCGGCTTCTGATCTGGGGATTGGTGACTTGAGGGACCCGGCTACAACGCTCCGGTCTCCTTTCTCCTTGTTCTTGGACTCCTTGATGGCGTCGCGTTCCCTGGATGGCTCTATGGGCTCGCCATTGCCAGCTTTGACCTTGTCGTCTTTGCTGCCCTTCTCTTCGGCCTTCATTTTCTCTCTGTCAGCCTTTGGGGTCTTCTCCTTACCCTCGCGCACCGCCCGCTCCTCCTTCCCAGCTCTCTCATCCCTCTGCTTCTCCCGACGGTTCTCCGCCTTTGTCTCGGGAGTGCTACCTGCTGTCTTTTCCTTCTTCTCTTTTTTCTCCTTCCCGCTCTTCTCTTTGTCATCTCGTTCTTTAACGGCTTTGGTACTGCAGAAAGGGTGAAATTTCTTTCAATAACTTGATTCAAAAATTCATTGCGACGGATCCATGTATATATCGTAATCCTTTTGAGCTACTGCATAACAATACTTCCTGATTGTACAAAATATACATCTAGCTGACAATATGAAAACTCAGCGATTTTAATTCCTCTGAATACTGGTTTGAGATCACTTTCTGTAACAGCAATTCTAAAACAAATGCCCACCTGTTGACAGCACCATTTCCGTTGCTGGTAGTCACTTTGGCTGCTGCACTGTTGCCTTTATTCACTGGTTTTGTTGTTCCTTGAGATTTATCTTTGCCACGATCTGCATTAAAACAAATCAACATGAGTTACATAAACACGTTGCAAACTAACAAGACATGACACCGATGACAATGATTGAATTTTATAGCCAACTTCTGTAACATTTTTTTCTGCTGGGATTCTTTGAAAACAACACTTGTGAAACAATGACTGAAAAAAATCACATTTAAAAAAAGAGTCCATGGATCAAATTGCAAACTGATAAGATCATTAAATTGAAAGCAGCCTCGACATCTTTCTAATCACTCACCGCTATCTTCCGACGTCCCCTCGTCCATCTTGCTCATGCTGGTGACAGGCTTGCCTGTGCTCCCGGGTCCGTTCTGCTGATTGGCAGGGGTAACACTGCGTGCTGGCTGCTCCTTGTGGTGAAATTCATTCTCGGGGACCATGTGAACCTTCTGGCTTTTCAATCGTCCTGAATAACTGTAAGATGCAGAAGATGTTTGCACAAAGCAAAGACAAATCCTTGCAAGAACGTCTGAGTGACTCAAGCTGTTAAAAAAGTTTGGCCCGGCAATTCAGTGCAATTACAGCCACTGCATTCATGGCTGTGAATAAACGCAAGTATGGACACTATTAGCAGCTCTGACCTCAGTATGAAAAGGATTTTCAAGTAACTTTAACACAGGAAAACCAACTGATCTATAATGAAAAGTCTAGGACACAAAAACATTAAAAATGTCTAACAGCCCATCTAACAAAAAAAAACAAAAAAAACCCAAGCACCTAACAAGACACAAACCCTTAGACGAAATGTCTATAAGTGACACACACACAACGCTAATCTTCCCCTCTAGGTCTTATCTATCGTTTTTTACCACACTGTGCATGTTATATAATAACTGTATGCTCCACAGAGAGCTGAACAGCACACAATGCTGTGTTACCCCATTGCTAAGGCATAGAGGTCTGGCCTCTTGTCCTTCTCCTCTGTGCAGATCTTCTGGACACGCAACTCCAATGCTTGACCAAGATTCAGGACCTTGGGGTAGCAGGGCAGGATTTTTGTAAGTACGATGAGAATATTACGAATATGTGTATAATCTCCGGTCTCCAGGCAGTGGACTGAAGCCTGGATGAAGAAGAAATGGAGGACATGATCAGATAAACACACATACTACCAATCCCAGGAAAGAACTTTCGAAATTGAAAAAGAACAATAATAAGAATGGCAGCTCACTTTAGTAAGCATGTAGTGCCACTTGTGCACCACATGCCTGAAGTTCTCATAATCTAGCTGATCTACTTTGTTCCCTCCATCAAAGCCTGTGGCTCTGAAGATGGTCAGGAAGCCGGGGTAGTTGACACACTCCTACGACAACACAAGAAGAGACATAGTTTGTTCCCACATCACCATGGGTAAAAAAATGCTTCAGTAATACAAATGACAGGTAAGGAACAATAAGTAGAAGAGGGTACCTTCTCATAAGTTGCGCGGTCACTGTGCCAGCGGGTCACCGTCTCCAGCATGCAGCAGAGGAAGCGTCCGTACTGGTGAGACTCATTCTCCGTACAACTTGCCACGGTGTAAATTATAGCAGAGAACACCTGCAGGGGGACACAAAGTGTGTTTGTTTGAGTACAGTAAGTAAATGGATTTGGATGAGTGCAAGCTGGGAAAACTTTTTGCTAGGTAGCACAAAAAACTGTTGTTCAATATTTCAGTGCAGCACTAAAATGACAAGAAACATCTTAACCGCCTTCCTTTGACAGTGCACTAGAGAGAATTTTTGATTCTTACGTTGAATAAGCGTTCTTAATGTTTATTCTTTTTTTAATGAGATAATGTCAGAAGAAGACAGTTGAGTTACTTATCATTGGAAATTAAAAAGTTTGTCTGTACCCTGTCGTAACACAAGAGGGTGCAGAAGTTTGTCGTCTTCTGTTGGTGGACCAGCTCAACGAAGCGGGCGCAGTAAACGGCATCGATGGCGGAGAAGATGCAGCGAGGGAACAGGCAGAGCTGCAGAAACTTTGTTATGGTCTCGTTCTTTGTGGATTCTGTCAGATATGTAAAATGTTAGTGATGACATGACATTTTTATGTCAAATATTAAAAGCACATACTGATGCTGTGATTATATTTATCTTGGCGTCTTTCTTTATGAGATGTCACGTTCAAGGATAGAGGGAAATGGAAATTAACCTTCCTTTGCAAGTTCAAATATGCCTCCCATTTTGTAATACATCTGTCTTATTGAAAGCCTCCATTCATGCAATTGCTGTAAATCAATCTCCATGTTCACACATGATTTGGTGTGCAGTATAAATGCTGAAAGACTAGCCATATTCAAATGGTTGTATGATTTTCTTCACTCAAGAAGAAAGCGGAATTAATGGTGCCACTGACAGGAACATAAGGCTACTTACTGGCCAACAACCAGTTGTCTTTCTCTAGTTTGAGACGATGCAGAACCCTTTGGACATGCTCCAGCTGCTTCTTCTCCTCCTCCTGCAATTTCTCCTGTAGCGCAGTGCAGCGTTCCTTCTCCTTCTTTTTCTTATTCATGGGCTGTATTTTAGGAGGAATAGTCACATTATAAATATGTACTGAAAAGCTTTTGTAAAATATGCACTGAAAGCTTTTGTAAAATCTTGTAAAAAGTTTTGGCTCTTCAGCATTTGCTGCTTTGGTGAACTTGTTCCTTTCAGTTAACTGTAAAAATTGCCACGACTGTAGACAAACCACTCACTATCTCTGGGTTCTCCTCGATGGCCCTGATCTGGACCCTGAGCTTGTTGACCTCACGCTCGTAGGCAGCGTGTGGCACGGCAAGGTCGTACATGGTCAGGGACCAGAAGGTAGCATAGAACTGAGGACGAAGGTCATCCCAAACCCGGGCTGGATGGAGGGACATCACGGCCTCGTGCACTGGAGCCATTACCTGTTCGCAAGCTGCCACATATTTGTGTACCTTCTGCTGCTGTTTGTTGCCCTTCTCCGTTTTCTTCAGCTCATCATACTTTGACTGGAATTGGAGAGCACAAGATAACATGTCTGCCCCAAATACTTAGAAATGAGTTGCTAACACCAAATTGATCACATGCATAAATTTTTCAAGGAAAAAAAAAATCAACAACATTAATGATGTTAAAGTATCAGAACATGAAATATGTTTGTATTGTTTTGTACAGGAAATAAGAATATTTCTGAGTTGATCTTCTGACTGAAAAATTGATTATTGCCTTGATACTGAAGACAAGACTTTTCATTTACATTGACAGTAGGCCACTCACCAAAATCTGATGTGCATACATTGGTCGAGATAGTAGGAAAGCAGCATCATGTGGTGTGTGGAACTGATTACAAAGGATGTCAATAGAGGGAACCCGCTTGATGTAGTCCTCTGTGCTTAAGTTGGAGGCCAGAAAGCCACCAAACTGCACTAAGGTGTCATGACACTGCAATCAATTAAAACAGATATGTGAGGTCAGGTCCATTCCTTGACTTACTAATAAATCCTTTGATGGGTGAGCTTCAGATATTGGAGTGCATACCTGGTCATAGAGGTGGCCAACAAGTTTGAGATGTTTCTCCCCACCCTCTAAGAAAATAACACCATTTCGTTGCTGGGCCAAGAGTAGACACAGGGGCAAGGCCAGTTCATGGTCGAGCAAAGCATCCTTCAGACGCTGTGATGACTTCTTGGTGTTCCTGATCTGCCCAAAGTAGCCACCCTGTTGAGACAGTCACATCGGTAATGCCTCTGAGCTCAGGCAGTCATCACATCTTGGTCAAAAGACTACATTAGAGAAAGAAAAAATGTCCCATCAGTCTCATACCTCTGCTTTGAGTTGCTCTCCTCCAGTCATGGCCTCTAACTGCTCTGAGGTCATCTCTTCTGTGATCTCAATGCCAGCCATTTTTTGCACCACCTCTTTCAGGATTAAGAGATCAAAACTGCAACGAAAGGAAGGATGTTTAAAGTAAAGCGCATGTCCTCAGTCATTAGAGGGCACACAAGGGAGGGAAGCTCTGATTTGCAAAAAATATAGATTATTACTCTGATATTATTACTCTGATATTGAGGTATTAAATCACACTGGTGCTTGAACACAGGATATACTAAAAAATACCCATCCTTTCGCTGTTTGACCCAACTTACCTCTTCCCTGCTTTTAGCTGATTGGTGACATACTGAAGAAGCCCAGCCAGCTCAATTGGGTATTTCCTGAACACGGCTCCACACAGACTCGCCAAGCCTTGTTTGACAAGCAGAAAAGGCGTGTGTTATACTGAAACAGTTTTTCAATTTGAATTCAAATTAATGTTGCAATCACTGTACTTTGATATGCAAGTTAACCATGAAGCCACATACTCTGAAGCCACGAGGAGATGGTGGTATCATCATGTTTCATCTTCTCCTTTTCGGGATTGGCCAAAGCTTCAATGATGCAATCTGAACATGGAGTTAAGAAGAGAAAGCACAGAAAATGACGAAGCAGACCCGGGTCCAACTACATACTGACTCAACCTCATAGACATCTTTCGCAAGCTGACTGAATGACGTGAAAATTCTGTAGGATACAGGCCAAGACATCATAGTTGAGGGATGTGAGGTATTTCAAGGAGTCCACCACGGGACCAATGAGGTTGTCGTACCACTGGATTTGAGATAGCATCTGCGATGCAACAGAACACATGAAAGGATTTAACAAAGCAACCTATCAAAGACACATATCATCAATAGTTTACATGTGACAAGTCCCCTTCACATGTAGGGACCAAGTGGCATTTCTGTGATAGATTTTAAATAAGAAAACAGTAAAATGCACATACATATTCAAAGAGGATGGTGGGATTGCTGTGGCTCAGTTTGCCTATCTGCCTTCCAGATTGCTTCACGTTCTCTTTGGTCAGTCGTCTAAGGAGGAGGAAATTGCACAAGGCAGGAAAATGCACATTAAAAACAATGCAATGATAAGACTGATCGATGCAAAAACGGTCACTTCCGAGGCCTCAGTGCACCTTTGTCAGCTTGAGGTAAAAGTACGGTAGTGTTACTGTGTTCTGTTTTGCAGAGGCATAGCAGTCTTCGGATTATTACTTAACCAGCAGATCATTCCAAGATTTTGATTTCTTTCCGTTTGTGATGAAACGTACACCATATTAACCACAGCCTCCAGACGGCTGTTGAATAAATGCATTAATACAGCACCGCATATTTCTATGACTAGTCTCTTAAATCCTAGTTGGTAGCATTGCAAACAGAGTGGATGTTTCTGTGGGGGAGGAATTTCTCTGGAGAAACATTTTATTCTGACTTATCCAGAATTTAGAACTGCAACAAATTCCTGTCACAGATCTTGAAAAAAAGTAATCATTTAAAATTGATCTAATAAATTTATGGGACCTTTAAAAATCTTGCAGCTCAGGTTAAAATACCTTCTCACTTATGAATTTGGACCCACGGAATTAAATTTCAGAATTTTGAAATGTATGTATATTCCATGGCTCAATAATTGTTAGATCAAGTTGAAGTTATTACTGAACATTCAACAGAATAAAAAACACATCCAAGATATCATCTTTGCAACTGAAAAACTGCATTCAGTCTTGAGTGAAGAGGAAATAGATCTCCACACAAAGCAACCTATCAAAAGCAGGGAAGAGGTAAAGTTTTAGCCTCTCTATTCAAAGTATTGCAACAGTCTAGAGTTAATAGCAGGTCCGGTGAGGAGATGAATGGCTATACATCTTAAATAATAGGTATACAATTAGGGGCACTCAGTCTACAAACTACTGTTTTTATGTTTGGAGTAGAGATGCAGTGAAAATCAATAAAAGGTCTAAAGACAAATAGCTGTACAGTCATTGTACGTCACTTCTGCAAAGTGTCTTACTTCATAATGTATTTGGCCCTTTCCACGGTCTGAGCTTTGACTTTAACCAACAGCGGATGGCTGGAATAGGTCTCATTCTTCCATTGCCCATACAACCGGTACCTGAGAAGATAAACAGAGGAAGCGGTTACATGTGTCCATAGAAATATATATATTTTTAAAAACTATTCGCTCATTTCTTTCATCATGTAATAAATCCACCTTATTTCACTCAATACATCTATTTCAAATGATTAAATCCATTCAACCCTGCTCTTCCCAGCAGAACTCCAGGGAAAAATACACTTAACACAATTACACATGGTACAATAGTTCTTGCTCATGTATGCTAGTCTTAGCAACTATCCTGAAGCACTGTCTGAGAGGTTATTATCTGACACTGAAGTTAAAGTTCCATATGAAGTGAGTGTCTCTCACCTGTGCTGGTAGGGGAATAGTTTGAAGAGGCCCCACAGCTCCTCAGACATACAAGCATTACACTCCATCAGCGATAGAGACGGGAGGAGAACTTGGTCTGCAATGCTCAGGAAACAACTCAATAGAGTATCCTGTAAAGAACACCCCCTAAATATGAGTTTAAGCGTCATAGTAACATATAACAGAGTTTAACCGTCTGATTCATGAATGCAGCCTTTTGAAACCATTTTCAGAAACAATTTACTGAACAGTTCTATGGTCCAAAAGAAAGAATTAGTTTTATACATACCAACTTGTCTCTGACATCAGCTTTGCCTTCATTTTGGTACTGGAAAGAAAATAAATACAAGTCAAAAGAGGATTTTTAGTTATGCTGCAGGCTTAGTAGTATCATAATTATCGTCTTTTACCTCTTTCATGAGGGCCTTTCCCAGACGAATAATCTTGGCAAAGAGGATAGGGTCATTGGAGAGGTGAGGGCCCAGGTAGCTGAGCATGCTGAATGTATCCCTGCGTAGGTCATCAAAGGTTTCTGCAGGTCGAGGGGCCCGCTTGTTTTTTAGTGGGTGCAGTACACGCCCTCTTGCCCCTTTCGGGAGGCCAGCGCTTTGAGGAACAGAAATGTGTGTCAGAAACTGCAATTTTTTGGTTTTAACTGAATTTCTTTGTGTTAAATCTTTATTAGTAACTATACCAGTCAATTCAAACCATTAAATAACACTTGTGTAACATTAAATGCACTTGTGTAACAACTTGTGACAAAGTGAAACATGAAAATACCTCCTGTAAATAGGATCCACAGTCAGGTGCACAAGCTGACAAAGTGCCAGTGCAATTGCCTTATGTGAAGAAGCATAGAAGGAAGGCATCTGGTCCATAATACTCTGGGCATGGCGCCAGTCTCCAATTCTAAGTAAGGCTTCCAACAGACCAAGCTTCTGGTTATCAGGTGGCTGTGGATGCAAGAAAACAGCTTCTGTCACTGTATTACTATTAAATACGTCAAGTACAGAAACAATGTATCTGCAGGCATTGTCTGGTGTGAATAGTTTTCTCCCTTATGTCTGTTTATCTCAGAGTAATAGACCTTCTTGTCTCCTTCCAATTAATTTTTGCATCAAATCACTTGTGAAACTGAATCAGCATTGCATAAACATGATATCAGAACTGTCCAGTAATTTATTGATTCTCAAATAAGGGATAGATTAGAACCAGAACTTGGTTCTGATGCCTAGAGCTGAACAGAGCAGTGACAGCAACAGAAAAAAATGGAATATGAAACTCACTATTATCTTTAACTATATAATGATTGGAAGGCTGAAGTAAGAGTAAATAAGACAAAATTGAATCTAGTACCTGTGAACCTTTGAATAGAAACATGTAAATGGAATAACTCACAGATCATCTGACAATTGCCACGAGGGGCAACAGCCAATACGTCACTACAGTAATCCCTCGTGATTAATGCATTCCGGGATGCCCCGGAAAAATGAAATTCCATGATCTAGCAATGAATTATGTTATTATACTGTATATGGTAGTTTAAACATTTATGAACCCTCCCCATACTGATATTAAACCACCTTGTTCTCCCTGTGTCTGGGTGGGTTCTCTCCGGGTTCTCCTGCTTCCTCCCACCTCCAAAACCATGTCCTACAGGTTGATTGGTCGGTCCCAAACTGCCCGTAGTGAGTGAGTGTGTGTGCGTGTTTGTCCGTCTCTCTGTGTGGCTCCACGGCGCACTGGCGTCATGCCTGGAGTTTCCCCCATCTCACGCCCCAAAACAGCTGGGATACAATCCAGCTCCCCACGCAGGCAAATGAAGTGGTTAGGAAATTGAACGAATGAATGAATATCTGTATTACCTTTTCCCACACTCTTAGACTGTTTAAACACTTTTGTATTAAAGAAAAGTGTTTCTTTATTACACGGAAGTGTTCCATGAGTCCCGGATTTGCAGAAAATGGTAATTCAGGCTATCAATGTTACCCCTCATGCCAGCAACATTAGCTTGAGAATGGAGTTGGAATTGAGATGAATAATCAATACAGACATATCTGGACCTTAACAAAGTTATCAAAATCACCATCAAACCAGTGGAGTTTGACATGACATAAAAGCTTCCTTTCAAAATTGTGTAAAAGGTTTTAACATTGATCATATCCTCACCACCAGCATCACTGTGTGGCACGGCAGCTGCTCTGCAACAGACAGGAAAGCTCTGCAGAGGGTTGTGAAGGCTGCACAGAGGACTGTAGGGGGTGGCCTACCTACCACCACAGAAATCTACACAAGTAGGTGTAGAAGGAGGGCCACCCACATCATGACAGACCCCATCCACCCAGCACACAGTCTATTCCAACCCCTCCCCTCAGGCAGGAGACTACGGAGCATCCGGACTAGGACCACCAGGCTGAGGAACAGCTTCTTTCCAGAGGCTGTTAGACAGCTGAACTCCTGTGGTGCTCTGTAGTCACCCTCACGACGCCCCGTGTGTCACCACAGATACATGGGGATTCAGTGCAATGTGGTGCTTCTTCAAGTGCAATATATGGAGCACCTACACACTTGAGCTGCTGCGTTGTTGTTGTTGTGAACTAAATTCTGCTGTCCAGAAACTTTAAACTTCAACTTATATATCTTACATCGTAACTTTTCTTTGTTCTCTTTTCTTATTTATCTTACATTTTTAACTTTTTGTTTTTCTCTAGTTTTTCTTATTTATCTTGCATTTTTAACGTTATCATCTAGTTTTTCTTAACTTATTTATCGACCGGGCTTACTGGGACCTTCAGAGACATATTTCGTGCTGTCAACTGTGGAAACGTGTGTCAGTATGACAAATAAAGACTCCGATTCTCTGGTAATATAGGTCCACACTTAACTTACTTGCTGCCACTGATGTCTATCAATTATGTTTTTCAATGTCAAAGGCTGGGGGGCAGTCTGGCGGAACTTGTCAGTGTAAATCAGGCATCTAATCATGGAATTTAGTGTAATGACAACTGCGAAACAGAGGATGGAAGTTCAGAGGAAGAGGGAGAAGTTGTGCAACTAAGTTTGTGTATGTCAGCGCGCACATGCAACAGAACACAGTGTCGTACTGAGCAAATCATCTGGCGATCGGTCAAGGACTCAAAGAAAAAACTGATAAATGCCCAGGGCATCGGATAAAAGTCTGCTGAAGAAGATCAATTGCTACAAAGCGCTGGCAGCAAATGAGTTATGAACCTTTTAAAAATGGGGGTATTTCTGTTCTGTTTGATTCCTGTCCTACTGAACCTGCTTTGTTCATCTATTTCTTTCATGCTACAATTAGTTCTCATTCTTCATCCAAACGGACACCAGGCGTCAACAAGAAACAACAAAATCAATGCTCTGATACCTTTTCGTTCTTCTCCTCCTCTTTTTCTTTGTCCTTTTCTTTGTCTTCACTTTTGTCTGAAGGCAACACAACCATGACCAGCTTTCGGGCAATTTGCTTGGCCTCTGAGATGTCTCGTTTGTGTTCCTCCATGATGACAGCATCTAGTGGCATTAGCTGGAAGGTCAAAAGACAACACGACGGTTTTCATATTATACTGCAAATGCTTCATTTGTGATGGAGATGAAATAAAACGTTTTGTAGCTGAGACATCATGAACTTTACAAAATTGTAAAAAAGAATAGTCATCTCAAACATCATGAAGACTTCACAACTACAGCTCTTAAAATAAATTTTGCCAAACTCATATACGGTACTCAAAGTCTGATAATGGAAATTGGACAATATCTTTTACTGTCTAAAAATTCACTGGACAATGACTTTTCCCTTACATGAACATAGAGATCTTCTAACTCTATCAGGTTATGATGAAGCAGAGCAGCAGCAATGTGATGAAGTGACTTTGGGGTTTCCTCATTAGGTTCCTGAAAATAAATATACATAATTCTTCAATAAAATCAAATTTAGGTGTCAAATAAAATATAATTCATTCAGTCATTTTGGACATATACAGTTGTTTAATAGTTTTTTTTCCCCATTCAACATATGCTAACAGACAAGGAATAAAAGCTCTTAAAAACAGTAAAATTTCAAGGAATTATTTTATAATACACAAAGAGGCTCTAAAAAGACTATTTTCAGCTTAGGATTCCCAGTTCACAATTCAGATGAAACTGTTTCACACATTCTGGTATTTGCTGATTTTTCCTTTTTGTTATTCTCACCTGGTAGAATTTGAATTTAAAGCCCAGGATATGGCAAAGGGTGAGAGGCTCACACATGTATGACTTTATGAGAGACAGGAAAAACTCATCTTGGTCAGATCGACTCTCATAAACCTCCAGGATTATGTCTAAAACACGATTTGGGTCCAAGTTGAAACATCCTGCAGTGAAAGGAAATGATAGACTTAGAAAGGCATTTGGAGAAAATAAAACATAAATCAATCAGTGGTAGGTATATCACAGACTGAAACTATTGGAAATGCCTAAAATACAGCATTATGCATCTGTCCAGGGATCCAATATCAAACAATTTATTAGTTTCAAAGAGGGAACATTCCACACATGTATGCAAACAAAAGCAATATTTACTGGTTAAGTAATCACTATCCAGGAATGGGCATAACACAGTGGTATAAGCCTGTGTCCCAAATCAAGGCTTCAGTCCCCACATGGTGGCCATGGGTTTGATTCTTCATTGCTCTTTGCTGCGTGTCAACCCCAAACTCTCTCTCAACTTCCTGATACATTCTCTTGGTTGTTTTATCTAATGAAAGGCAAGAACTACCACACAAATAAATAAATAAATAAATAAAGGGGGGGGGGGAGATAAGCACCGCAAATTCTACATACATAAGCTGCACTTGTCTATAAGCTGCAGGTGTCGAGGTGTTATGACAGACATTTAAACAAAGAAGGCATAGAAAGATTTTTTAAAAGTTTTAATTACTGCTTCTATCCAAACAGTGGGTGTATCATGGCAGTAAAGCACCACTGCTACCTCCAACATATCGCCATCAATTCATTGAGGCCAACCTTGGATGCAGTAGCTCTTTTTCCTACTTTGACAGTTCGAGTGATTACTTTAACTTAAAAAAAAAGTAGCAGCTTATATGTTGGAATTTACTGTAATTACTATCCCTAATAGGTCAAGGCCCTGGTTAACAATTACCGCCATCAGTGCTGTTCACCTACAGGATGCGGTTGGAAACTGGACTACTGTTCAAAGGAGAGGAGGAAAGTGTGTTCATAGGAAAAGAGAACATGAAGGTAGTTGGTGTGAGAGAAGAGGATGCAGAAGACAGGGTTAGGTGGAGGCAACTGATTCGCTGTGGCGACCCCTGAAGGGAAAAGCCAAAAGGAAAAAAAGAAGACTATCCCTAAACAGCAGGTGACATAAAATGCAAGTTTCCCAGTACCCTAACCATAGTGCTAAACCCTTTTTCACATGCCACGCATGCTCATCCAGTGAGTATGCAAGGTCATTTAGTCATAACATCATCACATTCAGGGTCTTTTGGTACCTATGAGGGACTTGATGCTCTCCAGAATAACATGGCTGGTGATATTGCCTGAGAGATCCTGTCCAAGCTCAGTGATGAGTTTAGCATAGCCCTCATTCTCCTCCCTGAGCAAGTTAAACTTCTGCTGCTTGTAACTGCAAAGAAATGAAAGCATGACACAAATGCTAGCTGTGCATGAAAAATTATCTATTAAACTGTGTTCTCAACTTACAATAGTTTAGTCTTGATTTTCACAATCTTCTGATTGAATTGATGAGCTTGTTTTATAAGTCCAAGAGATTCAAGGGTTTCAGGATCAAGCCTCTCTTTGAGGATGGCCTCTGGAACAAAAAACTGAAATAACATTTTTATTACGGTAGTTAATTTGGCAAAATCAGTAACACAAAAAAGTTAATCATTGATGATAATTCAGGATATTATTCCTACCAAACATGCGCCCACTAGTTGTGTGTAATGGTCACGTTTGACTTTTTCTTCCAGTGCACTAGTCTCTAAATCTGAAATATCATAAAAACAATGATTCAGTTAAAAATGTGACAAGTTTGCCAAATACTGGGAGCTACTTTATAGCTGTGAGCTACAAAAATTCTGAGTTACATTTACTGGCTCAATGTTTAAGATAAAAACTCATGTTTACCTAATATACTGAAAACATCTGCTAAAATTGATGGCATGTCATCTTGGAGTTCCTGAAAACAAAACAAAACAAAACAAGGTAATTGTCACTCTTTACACCAGAGAAAAACATGTTGCATAGCATTATGATATTGAAGTTACAAAACTCAAAAATGTGGTCAATCTGGATGAATATTTCATTGTGCAGAGCGGATGTAGAAAAGCAAAGTCACTGACAGATCATAAACAAAGGATTTTAGGTATGCCACTTTTAAAATAAACAACATACATACCGGTACTGGGGATTTACCACAAAAAATTTAAAAAAGGTTTTAATTAAGCTAAAATACCATTATGTCTCCAAGAACACTGGCAGCAAGATCCAACTTCAGGTTCCCCTGTACAACATTCCAGCAGAGTTCATACAAAGCTGCCTGTATATCTGGGCAAAAACAGACTGATGGATTAAACCACACAAATTCCAATGATGAGACAAGCAATGAAAAGATTTGTAGAGAAAAGAACTAAAGACATTATCAGCTCACCTCCAATCTCACTTCCATTGGCTGTTTTCTCTGTGAGATCTTTGCAGAGTTGTATACTAAGAAAGAAGATACAAAATAGATCAGTAAGACGACTCAGACTTGGTAGTCCATAGCCCGTAAAACTTGCTATGTCTAACAAACACACCTACAGTGACTTTCAGTTACATTTAACAGCCTATTTAAATGATGCCCACCCATGAAAAACAATTCAAAATCAATAGCATTATTGGTGACAACTGCCTGCACAACAATATTCTCAGAGCATTACTTCAGTAATGTTCTGAGAATGTTCAGAACTATTAAAAAAAAAAAATTAAACTATAGCAAGTCACCAGTTTCATGTGAAATTGAAAAGCTTTTTAGCGCTTCATAAAATACACTTAAGATCTATTGAACTGTGTTTGCTGTGGTTAAGATAAGCATATTTTACATGCTTTGCTGTCCTGATCATAACTCTCCCCTGTTCTTGTGTTCCTAATGAGGACATGTTTTATTTATGTTTTGCAAACGCAGAGTGAAGCAGAGGAAACAGGCTGAGTGACAGCTGCCCAAATTGAATACAAAGCTGGTATATTACATGCAATAACCTTCAAACCACTCATCGTCAAAATTAAAGCCCTCAAAGTACAAATCAGGCCAAAATATTTGCATTTCTCAAAAGCTGCCTGCTGCCACCTAACCTGGCACCAGTGGCAAGGATGCCAAAAACTCCTCTGTTGCTGAAGCAAATAAACCTAGCCCTGCCGAGAGCATTGACATAGATGCAAGGACTGGAAGTAAGATTGGGTTCAACACACCTCAGCTGTTAATGAGGAAACACACCAACCTGGCTGTAAAACCTGGGTATGACATAGGTTTGATTTTGTGTACTAAAACATTCTGCTGCTTTATGCTAAAAAACGTTAAACAAGAAAACACACACTGAATTAAGAATAACCTCAAGGTAGATGGAATCCTGCACAAAACTTCTGTGATGCTACTCACACCCACCCAACACTGCTTGTCACCATCCCATCAGCTTCTTAAAACGTTTGTATCAGGTACAGTAAAAAAAAAAAAAAAAAGATGTGCTGAAAGAGCTGTGCTGTTTGAGAATGGCAGACATTTACGCAAGAAACACCATGCTGGGAATGGACACCTCAGTGGTTTGCAATGTTTCATGCAATCTTTTATGACTTCCTCAGCTCGCTGGGAACAGCAATGGAGAAAGTACTACAAAAATTAAAACCACGTGCAAGATATAGGAAATGCAGGAGTGTTAAATTGGTAAATCGCAGTGGAAACATGACAGCTGTCAAATGCATACCTAACAATGTTATATGACTTGTAAAAAAAACAGACATTAGCTGACTTAGAAACCAGGGAGCATTGATTATCAACATGACACTGTAATTGTAAGCACAAGGAAATGTCCTTTCAAAGTGCTCACTTGCTGCTAGCCACAGCTATCTCACTGTGCAGGATGTACTCGAGTCTGTTGGGTTTGCTGATTTACCACCGATCACATCATGGAGAAATATATTTTAGCACCTATTGTAGCTGTTAATTTGGCTGAAGCTTCAGAGCTTCACAGGTCTGGCCAGAAAGTGAGACTGAAATGAATATGAAATGTCGTACTGTCAGTGCACAGTGGTTGGAATTACAGTTGTCAGATACATCAGGTTAAACGCAATATATTCATCATTTACGTGTTTTACTACTGATGGGTATATTTTTTTCTCTACCAACTGTTAGTTTGCAAGATCTCAATTTTCTGCAAAATACCCTTCATCTACTGACATGAGCTTGGTGTACATCTCACTGCACTACACTTATAAATAAGGCCTATGACTACGGTTGAGCCTATTGTGTTTCTGTTCTGTACTTGACGGCTGCGATAAAGAAAATGACAATCTTTTTCAAGCGTTTCCTATTTTACGTACGATGAAAACTGCCCAAATGAACACTTGGGTATTGTTCTTAATATGTTAGTGCAAACCCCAATGGTACTGCCGAAGTGTTTTTGGACGATGTGGTGATTTACGTTAATGGTCGGGTATCTATCAATACAGCAATGTGTATTTCACTGTTAGCATTAGCTAACGATGTATGGCTGACTGTACATTCAGGTTACGAGTAATCGATTTTCCCAAAGGTTTAGTGTTTTAGCCAAGTGCTTCTTGGACAAAATCACTAATAATGCCATTTTATTTTTCTGTGGTAGCGTGCTGCTTAGTTGCTCTGCCTTCGCGTCAATCTACAACACCGACTATAAAGTCTACATTACAGCTAATTTGCTATCACGTTATGTAAAGAGCCGACGTTTTCTTCCAGTTGGATGTTGTTACTGCCAGTAGTGTGGTTTATAGTTTGGTTTGTTAAGGTTTATCGCGCAAGCTAATGATCTACTGTGAATATGAAACACCAACCGATAACCTTAACTTTCTCACCAAATTCACGAGTTAGTAAACTAGAATGGCATCGATGCAGCCGACTGTGATCTTCATGAATGCTAACTAGCTTCAGCTAGCTTTGATAACGAGTATTTACAAGTTATTTAGTGGTGCAGTGAAAATTTACAGTAGCCAAATTACTAGCATTACGCTAAATATGTTGTCTGCGCTACATAAATACGACGTAAACAGACTGCGTTCTTCTTCAAGTATCAAGTTTTTTAAAATTAATTTTTCGAATAGGGGCGCTAGTTAGCTTTAGCAGGCCACTTGAAATGTTGTCTAGCTCGCCGACGTTACCCGCTGTGTTAGCCACAGCAAGCACACTGGTAGCTAGGCGCGAGATCGCAAACCAAGCTACGTATTTATTATTAAATCATATCAGTCAATAAGAACCACAGCGTCTTAGACTGAATTAAGAATTCGCGGTTACTCACAACTCGTTTTTTCCTGTTTTTTCCCAGTTTTTGATCCATTCGCCAGGGAGGATTAGTGTCGCCATCTTCCATACACACTGCCCGGATGTCTATTTCATGGCTCACACAAATGTGGCTAGCAAGCTTCTGCTAGGTCACTGTTGCATGGTGGGACACGGAGTGCTGTTACAGGCTTTGTTGCATCTCTGTGGATTGCGGGACCATCTGAGTCAACGTTCAGGATTTAAATTGATCCAAATATTTTAAGGCAATAATTATGGAATCCACCAGTGCCATTATTCAGACTTCATATCACCAAATTCACCTGATTTATATTGAACGTATGCCTAAGAGAATATTTTTTTTAAGCATGGGTAAATTGTTAAGTGGCGTATGCAAAATCTTTTTAGATACATAAGTCCTCATTAATACTGTATTATTACTTTTAATTTTTGTAAACAATTTAAATCTTTGTCTTGTACTCCCAAGGTGGAAGTATAGATTGGCAGTCATGTTAAAATCGTCACAGTCACAAAGTGTTTATTCTGTTCATGTTACATCTGTAGACATACAAACCTTAGGGAATGCAATGAGCGTTTTGAAAAAAGCATAAAAACACAAATTTAATGTACACAAATATTTAAATTTAAAACATAATGTATGCATATTTTCAGAAGTTCAATGTAAAACAGAAAACATCCTTGATAAATTATTCTTCTTTACAGGCAATTCTAAGATGTATTTTCCCATCTGCCTACCATGAATAGTTAATATGAAGACGGTAATGCTTCAGACCATGTGATATGTTTCTCTGGTTTATACAGAAATTCTGAAATTAGGGACTTAAAATTTGAATACACTATTTTCCATAAAATTTGAATTGCCAACCTGGCCAATACACAGAGATAAGGGAATATAGCTGTAATTCCTTGAAATGCAAATAAAATGTACTGTATGTATACTTGCTAATTTGTATGCTAGCTTCAAAGTTACATTCTATACCATTACCCTTTCCCTAAAATTCCAAGCAAACTGCAAATATAAAATGAGCACCAATTCACAATATATTACATATCTGTTGTTCTATAATATACAGTTCTGATACTATAATAGCTATAAAGATTTCTCAAACTTTGTAATTCAGAATAGTTATATAACTCTTATGCACGTAACAGTGGTACACAAAATAAATTGGCAATTTGAAAAAGATCCACGGCACGCAAACAAAAGGGGGGTAACACACATCTTTCTCAAACATTTTAAAATGCTTTCTTCTAAAGGTTGGACTAATGTCATGTCTATATATTTAGATACTATATATTGTTGAGAAATATTGAAGATATAGAAGTGAATAAGATTGAGCCAAAATTTAATGCATGACCGTGTCACTGCTCCAAGTCTTAAAAAATATTTCTATGTAGCCATCAACTTTTATAAATCACTAAATTTGAGCAATGCATCACATTTGCTCCCATTCATTATTGAGAAATGAAAATACAAATAGCTGGCCATATTTATAGTAACATAATAACTTTCATTAAAAAGGATTATTTCAACTATGTGAAATTAGAAACAATTACTTTACATTTGATTGTCATTACAAAATATCTATTAACCAAAGTCATCTATAAAGTATAAAAGCAGGACGCATATTTCTAAAAAATAACATCACAAAGAAATCTGAGAATGTTGTATATATAATTTGTCGATGGCCCGTCCAACAGTATAAGATGTCAGTTCACATTATACTTGACTCTGTAAATATTTTGATATATGGCTACATGCCATGCCAAAGTCTACAGTTTAAAAATACAGCAGGTGAACACAATATCATTGACACATTTGCAACGTAATGTAACCTACTCCAACCTATTCCAATAGAACAAATTTTATCTTAGTAAATCTTTGATTGTTCATTAAATTGTGTTAGTGAGGCACTGATTAGTGCTTATGATAATTTCTAAAAATATGGCTGTAAATTATCATAGCTTTGAATTAACACCTATGACAAAGCACTGTTGTTATTGAGTTAACAACAAATACAAATGCTACAAGCATCATAATGGTATTACTATTTTGCTTTATTGTTGTGTTTCTATTGGCTGGTGTTAATGAAATCGTGTTCACCCTTTCTGTATATGGGCCACTACGTATTTACATCAGTTTATTTCTATTGAATAAAAAAATTAAAGTTGTATAATATTAATCTGAATTTCAGTTTGTTTTTGTCCTCTCCCCATGCACCTGCCTGTTTAAGCTTAGTAAAAACTTACATTAAGTAGTTTTAGATGAATAAAACAAAAGTAGTGTGACAAAAGTCCAGAGTGTGAAAGTATATTTTTTAAAAAATTCTAATTCAAACACTCCCTTTAAACAAAGTGTTGACGAGGCAAACGTTGGTGTCTCAAAACTATTTATAGTAGTCCATTTCACTCCATTTCCACAGAGAAAAGCCATCTTCTCAGGATTAGACAATACATCCTCTTTGCTGCATTCAATTTGTTTTAGAACATTGAAACATTGAGAACCTAGAAACATAGAAAAAAGGTATTTAAAAATACAGTCCTGTACACAGAAAACAATTTCTTTCTGCACTTTTCCATCTTGGGCACAACTAGTTTTGTGTTTTATAAATGCTGTAATTGTATAACTATAGCCTGACTTCATACAAGGAGTTTAAGTTATGAGAAGTTGGATTTAATGCTAGTAAAATGTCCTATCTGACTGCATAGACAATATTTGATTTTAATAATCATTTTAAAATGACAAATCAAGACTTACATCCGCATTACAGTTCAAAAATATCTATACAGTAACCCAAGCCATCCGACAATACCAAAATCACAATAAAAATATTGAATTTTTATATCAAATAGAAAATTTCTTACAGAATCATCCATGATCGACGATGGGTCAAAGTAGTCCGGTTTTAGTTCAGATCTTTCTCTGCGATTCTTTGATGCTGGCTGAAAAATAACAGCTCAATCAGAACAATATTTTATTAAATAATGGAAATGTTTTGTCTAATGAATGGATTGTTTGCATACATGTTTATAATATATACTAAAGAGGTAAAGATTTTATGACTCTAAGTCATAAGGTGCAGGTTCTGTTTACTTACCAGATCAATGTCAATTGTATCAAAATCCATGCCCTCATTGATATCCTCCAAGCGGTCCTCTGATGACATCATCACGTCCTCCACAATTGGTTCCTCATCATCCTCCATGAGTCCAGAGCCTCGTCGCCTGAGAAGCACAAATAAGCATGTGTTGGATCTTGTGCTTTTTTCACATGCTATTTGTTATCTGAACAGTTACAGCCCACAATTCAAATCCATTAAATGCAGTCTGATGAGAAGCGCAAACTCACATTGCTTGCTGCACGTGGTTCCTCATCTTGGCATAGTGCATGCTAATGCGTTCTTGCTGTTGGCAAGCCTCAGCTTGTTGCCTCTGAGTCAACATCCATGTAACCTGGGTACTGTGGGGAACATATTTCAAATTTAAAACTCTTCATTCTGCTTGTAATGCAGCAAAAAGCAGCATGAGTCTTTGCAACCAGAAACATATACGAACATTCACTAAAGAAGGCATGAGGAAAGGTTTTCATACTTGTAATCAATGGCAGCCTGGTGGTGTCGGTTCTGCTGCTGTTGTTGTTGCTGCTGTTGAAGCACATGCTGGTGGGGATGCTGCTCTGTTGGCAAAGTGTATGTAGTGGCATAGCTGTCCTCTGGTCTCATCTTCTTTGGATCCCTCAGTACAGTGGAGGTGAGGGGAGAATGCATCATCACTGGCGTTTGCATGCTCTGCTCACGGTTCAACCAACCTGCATCAGTGCTGCTGCAGCTGTTCTCCTCTGTTACAGAAAATCATTCAGAAAATAAAGTCCTGGAATTTACAGAGTAGGTACTTCAGAGAATTGATGTCACTGTCTAACACAGCGCTGTAGTCCATATGTAAGGTGATTTAAAGACACCCATCACACACTTAGTAATGTTAATAAAAGAGCTCACCTTCAGGAATTTTCCTTTTGCTAGCAGCGGCTTGTTTGGACTTCTTACTCCTGATGCTGGACCCTCGACTGCTGATGCCACTAATGACAGACATTGTGTCGTCATCCCCTCCAACCTGCAGGGAGTTTCTGTACGAGATGAGAGGCAGCCAGCAGTCCTCTCGCTGCAGGGCCATCTGAAAGGTCATGAATCGCTCCAGATACATGTGACTGTAGAAGTGTCAGAATGAGAGCAGTGACTACTAGTTTATTTATGAGAGTTCCTCATCAGACTCCATGCTCGCTACAAACACAAACCACAGCACACATCTGTTAGCTTTAACTTACACTGTTCTCTTATCCTGCCGGATTAATTTGCTTGAGAACTCGCTCAGGATGTCCAAAAAGGCTAAATTGAGAGGAGGACCCCCTTCTCCTTGGGGACTAGGTTCTTTAAAAGCAAACTCAATTCCATCCCTAAAACAAATACAAATGGAAATAATGATTAAGTTTTGCTCATTATAACACAGATACATTTCTAAGTTAGGGTAATTTTGAATAATTACTTGTGTAGCATGGCAATAGCCTCCCTGGTCTTCAACTGATCCAGCCCAAATGTCAATGAGAAGCGCCGGGCTAGCTCTTTTATACCACAGAAGGCTGACGATGAGCGGTCAACATTAATGCCGAGTTCAGACAGCATGTCATTGAATAACTACACAAGAAACGAGAGTGGAACACCTTTGGTCACAGGCAGTTTCACAAGCAAAGGTCAAAATCTTACTCTAGCTCCTACTATTATTTATGGCAAAGCAAATATACACACACACACACACACACACACGAAAGATAACAAAGTAACAGAATCTTACCATTTGCAAGCTCAGAACGAGGGTCTTTGCACATTGTACTTTGTCGATTTGTCTTGTTTTACTCATCGTCTCCTTGATGATATCACCATAGTCATTGTAATACTAGAGATCAAGAGAATGGATACTGTTGAGAAAACCAGAAACAATTTCTCAAAATTTATGAGAAAAATAGGGTCTGAGCCTACCCTCATATACTGCTTAAATATATCTGCTCCGGTGTTCATTTCCACAACATTGTAAACGATTAATTTGCAATAGGCAGCTAGAAGGTTTCTTCGCTTGTGCAAAGCCTCAATTTTGCTGGCTTCATCATCTTGCTGTCCGTCTAAGAAGAGAAATTATAAAAATAAATCATTAATATAAACTACATCCTCTTCCTACTTTCGGTGTGGTTGATTCTCACAATGGTGCTCGACTCTAACCTGTGCTGTTGTTATCGACATCCTGATCAATGAACACTTGATCCAGAATGAAGTTAAGCAACTCTGCCTGCAAGGTGGAGTCTGGTGCATAAACCAGAGGCTCCAGTTGTTCCCGGCCTGATGACATAATTTGATGACTGAAGATCATTAGCAGATCACATAGAACGATGAAAGCCTGGAATAAACACATCACTTAAGCATTTCTAAAAATACTGGCAAACCTGTTTGGTAATAGCCTACAGGAAAATTCTAAAATAAAAAAACAAACAAACAGCATAACCCCACCTGTTCCTTAACTGCTGTGTTGATGCTGTTTAGGTAATGCTGACACATTAAGCAGAAAGCTCTCATTTGTTTTCTCAAGGTCATCATATCATTCTGAAAGCAGCAAATAGTCAGTTTAAAAGAAAGCAGAGAAGTAAAATACAATGAACTAAAAAAAATCAGGTTATTTGTCATGATCGTCTACATGAAACAGAAGTGATAGAAATGCTTCACTGATGTTTTTTTTCTCATTCAGTAAGTTTGCAAAGTCAACCTTAAAAACCCCAACATGTAGACTACCTTTAATGAACTGCCATCTGGAACCTTTGCCAGGTGCCACAAGATGATGTAATGTGTGCACTGCATTGCATGAATCACAATCTGGAGAAGAGGAAGCAAACAGATCGGATGAGAAGTCATGTTCCTCACAGTCTAGTCTCATGTACTTCACTAAGAGGATTAGTCAGGGAAATCAGATTACTTTGACTTGCACTTTCAGTGACTTCATCAAATATTATTGTTAAATGTTTGTGCCATACATGTGCCGTTTCAAAACCATGGTTATGTGTAGTCATAACCAATATTTCAATATTTCTGCACATGTTTAAAATTTTTCATGGTATAATAATCATCTTACAAACTATTCCATTTGTACAGGATCACAGTATTTCACTATCTGCAAGGAAAATGTCTTAAGTTGGAACTGGTTGGGCACATTTTGCCCTGTAGTCGACATTTCACTCCCAAATTTCTCACTAACTGGTTGTCTATCCTCATTGACAAATCATTGTTGTTTTAATTTTTGGATGTTCTAAACAAATTCCCATTAAAACTTAAATAAATACAATGAATAATGAACTTATTTTCATAGTAAAAAAAATCAAATTGTACTCCTTAGTATACTTTGAAACCAGTAATAGCTAGAATCCTAGATAACATAAAAGTGCCTTGTTTGCATATGGTTTGCAAAATCTGTTTACTGAAAAAAAATGGCAGTAAATTTACAAGGCATTTTAATGACTTATGATCATTTTAAGGACCTTTGAAAATTTTTGAGCAGAACCTTTCTAATAGCTGAGATACCTGTTCAGGCATATCTCCATTCTGCAGACCGGTGTTGAGTAGCCTGTAGTTGCTAGTGAAGAGATCCCATTTAGAGAGGTCATGTGCGCTAGAAGCAAAAAGGACAAAAAAAAAATTAAATACACAACTAAGGATTTCATACAGGTGACATTAATTCCATCTTACCTCACAAAAGAAAACAACACTCAGTACATAAATGTCTCCTCAACAAATAACTTTATCCTGAAAGCATTAGTACAAACGTGTAAAATGCGTTACTTATGGAAGGCGCTGATCTTCTTGAGTGCAGACAGAACCTGGTAGGTGTCGTCCTCATCTGGCTCTTCACCCTGAAATAAAACACATCAAACCAGTGAAATCCAAACATTCACCCTTCAATTTCAAACCACCCATACAGCAAGGTCTTCCCGCACTCACCTCTTGCAGAAAGTCCTCCAGGAGTCGATTGAATTTGTCTACAAGCTCATCAAGTAGCTGAGAGCGGGTGATGTCCACTCGGTTGAAAATGGTGAACTCTTCGTTGCAGAGATAGTGGTAGGTGGTGGAGCAGGCCTCCAAGACCTCAATGTCAGTGTGCTTGTCCTGGACCTCCCAGATTTGCCGCAACAAGGCATCCAAATGCTTACAAATAAAATTAAAGGATATAATGTTGCTTAGCCAAAACCGTCAGATTGTAAAGGTTCATAGTGTAATAATTTATAAAAATTCACAAACCTTTTCTAACCGACCAGTTGTGTAGATGTCAAGATCAAAGAATTTTGGAATTTGCAGCAAATTTGTCACCTTATCAATATCAACACAGTACTGTGACAAGAGATAAGAAACCGTTAGCTAATACAGGAAGGAGGAAACAATTTTTATCAGAATATACAAGTCACATAGATGCAGGCCATTGTGCTGAATTACCTTTGCCAGTAAAAGAGGTAACGCAACTGCAAACATCTCTGTGATCCGTGTCCGATCGTCCAGTTGTGTCTTCTTCTCCTTTGCACCCAGGACCTTTTAATACACAAAACCACAACCATGATAACACCATAAAATCATGAAATAAAATTAATCTTCTGTCCGTTAAGTGCGATGACCACATTCACCCTCTTTCCTGTGCCTCTGCCAACAGGAGGGTGGCATTCACAAGCCTGCCGAACTGCACAGAGCATGAGCTCAACCAGAGCCGTCTCCTGGCGATCAGTTAGAGCTAGAGAGAGAAATAAAACAAGGCCTTTGAAAAAAAGGGTTTAATTTTCCTTGTGTTGGTCTATATGCTGGTGCTGGAAACCCAGAGCCAGTAATTGAAAGAATGGACCATCACCCTCCTCTCCTTGCATGGGCTCATCCAGCAGCAGGCTGATCATAGTCTCCCAGTCCTTTAACAACTCTGATCCACACTCCCACAAGCTATCCACCAAGTAGGCCCCATGTTCGTGCAGCTATAAAACATTAATTGTAACTGAATCAACATCAAATGCAAATTAAAAGTAAGATTGCTCATCATGTAGATGGATAAAAAAATGGAAGCAAATGCAAATGATTCATCCAAAACTATAATGAGTAAAACTAACTTCTAGATTAACATATAACAGGCTAAAATTGACTCTTTTTTTTTCAATTACAATGAACACTTTTTAAAAATAATTGATTACCTCACTCTCCAAGAAGAAGAAGACTGTAGTCTTGATAAGGCTTCCATTGAGGCTCTGTCTGCCCCTCCTTGGTAATCCCTCCTCCTCAGGACCCCGATGACTGAAGAGCCTTTGATCACATCATCATATAAAGCTGTTAAAATACCTGTGGCAGGCCGAATAAATAACTACTTTGCCTGCAGTCAATTTAGGAACGCTATGGGGTGAGACAAACCAAAACAACTCACATTCCAAGATTTGGAATTTCATCAAATTTCATTCTTAGTTTTTATTTAAATACAGTAACAGATCAGCTTTCCACTGTCTGTAAGCATAATCACAGTAATAAAAAAATATCATTATTCTAATTGTTATTCTTATTAGCACTTACTTCTTAAACAGAAACTCTCCTGCTGAAACAGCGATGGGTCGATATGCAGAGTAAACTAGATGATAAACACTCTCACAGTCCTCTGCTGTTAGAACATCATCGCTACTCCTGTTAGATGAAATGGGCGCATTCTTAGTGAAAAAAAAGTTTCAGTGAATCAGTGACTGGTATAAGGTCGAGGAAGGAAAGATGACCTAATAACACACAATAACACTCTGGCCAGTTTAGACTCAGAAACTGTCAGACATATACAGAAGCAATGACATATGCGAGCTCTAAGGGGTAAAGGTTACGTCTTCTCCCTGTGCCACAACATTTTCAATCTAGATCTGTGATCTGTATATGATCTAGACTCTGTGATCGGACAGGATCTGGACTCTATACAGACTGTCCTAGAGAGGAGGACTATGTCCAGGTTTAGATCAATCCTGGGTAACACCACCCACCCCTTGCACACCACCTTCGCCCAGCAGAGGAGCTCCTTCAGTGGCAGACTGCTGTCACCAAGTTCCTTCACTGAGGGATTCAGGACCTCCTTTATGCCTCGTGCCATCAGAGGGCACAACCACTCTCTCAGAAGGAGGGGGGCCGAAGCCGCAGGGTCATCAAGGTCGGCTGAGAAGGGATAGACGGGGGGGGCCTGGGACGCACTGTGGCTGCACTGTGGGATACTTTGTGGGGGTCCTTAGTGTCAGTTTACAGCTCGGTTCATCCACATGTTTCTGATCATACATCGTCTACAGCCAAGGCTTCTCTCTTCTTTCATGTCTCTATGATTTCCTTTTATTTTAGATTCTTCTGTTTTTCTGTTGTTATAATTATGTCAGTATGTAAATTATGTAATTTATACAACGCCTTTTGGCTGTGCCATTTTTTTTTTCTGTCACTGTTATGTGTATTTATTGTATCTCTTGTGAGCAGATGTCACCTGAATTTCCCTTGGGATCATTAAAGTACCTGAATTTCCCTTGGGATCATTAAAGTATCTCTCTCTCTCTCTCTCTCTCTCTCTCTCTCTCTCTCTCTCTCTCTCTCTCTCTCTCTCTCTCTCTCTCTCTCTCTCTCTCTCTCTCCCTCCCTCCCTCCCTCCCTCCCTCCCTCCCTCCCTCCCCTCCCTCCATCCATCATCCATCCATCCATCCATCCATCCATCCATCTCTCTATCTAGATCTGTAAAAGAAAGTATGACGTCTTTAATGTTGTATAATACGGTTTCAAAAAACATTCAATGAAAGGGTGTTACTCACTGTAGGACAAGTGTCAGTAGTTTTATGGCTTGCACTGCAACATCATATTCCTTGTCCAGAGTCATAGACACAATGCGGTCCTGTCAGCGAGAATAACTTTGTGATTAAAATACAGTATCTTGGCAAGAAAATAGTCAAACACAAAAGTCAAAATTATGTCAGCACTCTTTAGCTATCAAAATATAAACACGCAACGTTTCGATGATGCACGCAGAGCCTCTGACGTGTTTTGGCTGCTGGAGCTTTTGGCTCACCTTAAAGCGACTTGTGAAGAGCTCCAGTCGTGCACCGAGTTCCCTGCTGTAGAAGAGGCTCTGCAGGGCAGTCAGACACTTCAAGCGCACCTCACCTTGCTAGAGTCACAATGAAAACATTCATTAAGTTTGATGATGAAAATCATCTGTTACTGTATCTTTGAACCAGTTAAACCATTTATTGTTGTGACAAAATATGAAGGTGACGTGCCACCCACTAACAGAAAATATGGACACTTGTTTCAGCATGAGCATCTCTTGCTTGTTGACTTAACTCTCCTCTGCTCTGCTGTGGTTTGGTGTTCGTACCAAGGGAGTGCCTTATCCTCATGTGTACAATGGACAGAATGACTTTTAAATAAACCAATAAATGAATAAATCCATATGGACTGTATGTGATGTTTCCATTATGTTCAATGAACACACACCACTACTAGTGGTTGCTTTAAACACTAAAATAATTTAAGAGGCATATGTGAGACTTAAAGTGACAACAAGAGTTCTCAATAAATAATGTGATTTAAACTTAAGGTTTTAAATCTTTTAGAGCTATTTTTATCACTTTATCAACTTTTCTTACGTAAGTAAGTCCTTTGTTATCTCACCTTGTCATGCATTGTCCAGCCAACATACTTCAGATAGCTGTCATTGAGAAAGGCATCACTGTAGAGCTTCATCCACATTCCAATCTCCTCAATACAAATAGCTCGGATTTCAGCAATGGAATCGCTGCCACACACAAGAGCATTGATTAAATTCAGTTGCAGGTCAAATATCACCTTGTCTAACCTGTTAAGTTTATACAGGGGAGTTATTGGCTCATAACGTTCAGGACTCACATTAGTGTTGTCCCAGATTTGACATTAGAGGGCGCCAAAGAGCTAAACATGAACAGATCTCTGCTAGCAGGAAGAACAAGGCAGTCAGAGACTGCAACATCCTCAGACACCCCTGAATTCAAAATTTTACCCTGACCTGCTTTCATGATGATTGTAGCAAAGAATTCTATATTGTACTATTGAGTACAATTTTGCACCCTAAAAGATACAAAAGTGGTAAGCTGACATTGACCTAGTTTTCCAAAGGTGAAGGTTATTGTCACATTTTTGTGCCTCTGGCTTCCTGAAAATGCTGCCTTTTGTTTTGTGATTATATCTCATCATGTTTCAGAGATGTGTACCTAACAAGGCATAAAAGTAAAAATTTCACCTTGATCTAGTTTTTCAAGGTCAAGGTTGTGATCTAATTTTCATCACCTTGCCTCCCTGAATATAGCGTCTTTTGATTCGTCTTTCTATCTTATCCGTTTCCTGAGATATGTGCAAAAAAATGTACAAAAGTTGAAGTTTGACCTTGACCTAGTTTTCTCAAGGTCAAGGTCATCATCTCATTTTCATCCCCTTTGCCGCCCGAGTAAGATGAAAGAAAATTTCATCTTACTGTCTGCAATGGTTGTGAAGTTATTTGGTGGACGACGGACAAACACACAAACACTGAGTAATTACAATACATCACCGCTTCGCGGGATGTAAAAATCAAGAATGGTTGGAGGCATTACCATATGTATAAAATCAGTCAGGGATTCACATACCGGTATCTGTGAACAAAGACTCCTTTAAAAATTGCATTCATCATGTTTTCAATTTCATCTTGATTTTCTTGAAGCTGGAAAACAAACACAAAAGAGATAGTTTGAAATTATTCGAAGAAACATTTCTGTTGTTCTAAGAAAAACATGACTTTCAAAGCTTGTTTGCTAACGTATCTGTAGAATAACTATGATGTTTCAGTCTTCGCGCCTATTGCTTGCATTTTTGGGGGGAAAGGAAATGACACCTGCATTTGGTAATGAGTACTTACAACAGCAGGACAATGAGGGGCCCAAATGAAGTAAAATCCAAAAGTTAAGAAGGGACACATTATATAATGGTTTTAAATGTGCGTAAACACTTGTGTAACATTTTTTTCAATCCGGTTTTGACATTTTTTTTGTTATTTGTTTGTAGAGAACAATAGACTGCCCACACCATTCAAATATTCAAATTCATATTCAAAATTGTTGAATGCTTAATTCTCTCAAATCAATCCTATAAGAATGAATCTGTGCATAGAACCCGTTGTTGTCTGAAACTCAACATATATTTATTAGAGTAAAATTTTGTACAAGGGACTGCACTGTGGTGCTGGTGTCACACAGCAAGAAGGTTTGGAGATTGAGACATTGTTGTGCGGAGTTTGTACGATTTCCCCGTGTCTGTGTGTATTTTCTACTGGTTGTCCTGCTTCCCACCACCTCCCAAAACATGAACTTCAGGTGGATTGGTCAATTCCATTTTGTCTGTAGGTGTGAGTGTGTTTGTGAGTGGTTGTTCGTTTTTCATGTGGTTCTGTGTGCACAGGGAACTTGTCCAGAGTGTCTCTCTGCCTAAAGCCCATAGGTCCGCGAGGGTAGACTCTAGCAACCACTGTGACCCGCGAAAGCGAAAGAAGTTCAGAAAATAAATGAATGAATATTGTACTAGGTCAATAAAATGTAGTTTAATATCCAACTATAAGTTTTAAATTCACAAATGCTGTACAAATGGAACAATAGAATGACCAGTACACAAACAAAGCGTGTGCACGCGCGCGCGTGTGTGTGTCTGTGTGTGCGCAAAGTGAATGCTGTGTAAATATTTGAGAAAAACTTTGAATACCTTCTGAAACCTTCACGTTAATCATGTTAATGTGTCTGGAGCGAAATTCAGCCAAATTTTATGAGTTAATATTTTTCTCACCTCTTTCCGCTTCTGTAACAGGAGCTCCAGACGATCATTGGCTCTTTTGGCAACGACCTTGTTTCTCTCCGCCTCGTACTGCCTCTGGGTGTTGTCCATATTTATACTCAGATTCAGAGCCACATTCACCAAGGCTGTCATCAACTTCATGGCTACCAGAGATAAAATACTTAAAATCCACACCTGGAGAAGCTGAAATATGTTCCAAACAAACAGACAAAGGAAGATTCCACATTGATGTATGCGCTTTAGAACTGACCTGCTAGTGTGCTTGTATGTCTGAACGCTCTGACCTGGGAGTCAGACAGGCCGGTGAGCAGCGAGATCACTGAGTCCATCATGTACTCATCATAGATGATGCTGTACTGACACTGCCGCACCAGAACCGCAATGAAATCACAGAAGCTTATCCGGAATTTCTTCCACTGTGGTCCTGATAGAGTTAATGGATAGTCACCGCTGTCCTGTTGGTGATGGGGAAGCCACGATTCAGTGCAGGAAGATCATATTGCTTTATATTCAATGCTCGTATTGGGTAACTGCACAAATTAATGATCACAATCTCCTCAAATGGATGTAAAAATGCAGGATGATCACCTCATCAAACTCCTCTGTCATTTTACGAATGATTTCGGAGTTTTGCATATGTCTGAACATTTCTCCACTCACAGCCCCTACATGAGGAATCACAGAGGCAGCAAAGTTCACGCTGTAAATTGACATTTGGAGCTCAAAAAGCTACAAGTTCTTCAAACATCATGTCTGCTAATTACCTCTGCAGCCAGAACAGTGAATGAAAAAGTTGATTAAATCCAAGAGAGCAACGTCCCGGTTATGCTTGTACCCCTCTATCCAGTCATCAACAACTGACTGGAACACACAACATGTCCATGGCGGTGAAAAGAAACACACAAGTCAAAACCCTTCCTCACAGTCGTGTGTACCAACCTGTGTAGCACTCTTCCCCACTTTAACTACTTCGAAGAGGGTCATCGTCTCCGTCCCGTTCTCCTGATGATGACCATTCGCCCGGCCACCAGGGAGCTTCCCTTTAGCCTTGTCTCCCAGTGTCTTTTTCCCTTTCCTGGATGCCTGTTGAACAAAAAGATGGTAAGTGAACAATGAGAGTAATGATGTTATCATAACTATGAGCACAATGCATGTGCATTAACATTACTGGAAAATAACACTGAAGAATATCACCCTGCTTCTAATCTCAATAGCCCTGTGATGTCCTGGGAACCAGATTATGGTGTTTCTTCCATCCAATGCATGCCAGGATTGGCTTATGTTCAAGCCTCCCTGTGACCCTCATCCAACACCAACAGCTACGGAAACCAG
Organism: Antennarius maculatus; assembly: GCA_013358685.1. NCBI lineage: Eukaryota > Metazoa > Chordata > Actinopteri > Lophiiformes > Antennariidae > Antennarius > Antennarius maculatus. The sequence continues at coordinate 8,922,031 of CM023617.1, read as the reverse complement.
CTGAACGATGATACATATATAGATAGATCTTAAACATACCAGGACTTTTCCTGTCTTTGCATTTTTGCCTTCAGGATCTTCTAGGTCAGTATCTGAAGACAACTGAGATTCTGCCTCTCTGTGCAGAACACAGAAGACATTATAGGCACAAATCACAGCTGAAACAGTTCACAGTTACAAGCTAGTAAAAAAAAATCAATGACACGTTTCGTACATAAATACATGTTTGTGACATGCTGCTTACTGAGGACATTGAAAGTCTGTGTGCAAATCCTGCGCTGCTATCATTTCTTTAACATTTTATGGAGAGGCTGGAGTAGGTGGCTTCTACTGATCAGGACCCCTGCTGATGGGGGATCTTTTCAGTTGCACCTGTAAAATAAGACAAATATGAAGAGTTTTTTAATGAATGAAAACAGTAACACTAGCTGGACTTATTCACAAGCAAACCAAATGTTCAGATTTATTCTACAGACCATCGTGTAATGCCGACGACAAAGGAATGGTGAGAACATCAAGCCAAACATTTATCAACTTGGCAATGCCCCAAGACGACATGACCTGAATAATTGCCCAGGATTTGACAAACATGTCAGGAAATTCTGTTTGATGGAAGCCAAGGAAAAAACGTGTATGTTTGCTGCAACTCATTAAAGGTAACCTCAGTTATCATACCAAAGCAGTTCAGCTAACTTTGAAGGCGGCACTATTTTTCTCAGAAATAAATTCATTCTTGGGTCCAAAGGCACAATGGCTGCTTACAAATCATCTACAGAACCTGAACAGATGCATGGGCAAGTAATGTAATTTATGGTTTCTATTGTCATCACTGGCATACTGAAGCACATGAATAGAACAGACCTAACATTTTGATCTAATTAGCTTTCCATCAATGGCCATTAAAAAATTAAAAATCTGATGCCATCCTGGAGTCAGAAATTGTTTGATATTTTCCAAAGTTTTTTCACATTCTGTAGATGAATCTATTAAAACAAAACCATTCTATAATCTTGTTCTCAGCCCTCCTCACCAACACAGATTTTCTGAGAGACGCAATGGTGGCGCATTCCTCAGTCAGTTTACTCACGCAGGACTCTCAGAAAGCATCTGTCTGCGATCTCATAAATCAACAATATCTTATTTGAAATCGGCTTCAGTCTAAACCTTGGTAATTCATTTTAGTAGAATTTTTGTCATTCTCTTAGAAACTCAATGACTCATAAATTAGACGATGTTTTGCTGATGTAAATCAACTGACTTGTCCACCCATGGCAGTTTGGAACAGTGAACAATTTTAAGCCAACCATCTATTTGTCAGTACACTGTAGAGGTCAGTAGATTTAATGCTCTCACTTCTGTTTATTAACTGCTAATTGTTATTATATTTGCAATTTAAACATTTTTTTTTTTGCCAGATGAGCCAAAAGAACTAGGGAAAACACATAAATACAACTAAAGTTCAATCTTTGCATTTGACCAATATAATCTGAATAAATTCTGTACATTAGTTAGGCAATTTTACTTTGTCATTTGTAGGGAAAATATCTCGCAATGAAAGCGAAGCACAGAGGTAATAAATCACAGGCATATGCATAACATTCATCTGTGCTCTTGGTTTAAGAATCTGTGCACGTTTTAAATTCCAAAACTGTGAGGTGTATACTTCATGCTTTTGCATCCATACACATCAATCAGCCATAACATCACAACCTACTATTGTGTAGTTTCCCTTTGGCCACCTTTGTCCTCTAATTCGCAAGTTGCACCCTCCACGGATCAGACATGTGTGTCCAGCACATCCCAAAGATACTTGATTGGATAGAGAACTGGGGAATCGGAGGCCAAGTCAGCATCCTGTACTCATTTCTGTGTTCGTCTGATCATTTTGTGTCGCAGAAAACATGATCTTGCCATTAGAGAATGCCATTGCCATGGTTTAGTTTGTTTCCGAGGAGCGTACTTCAAATGCAACAACAGTCCCATTCAAACGGTGTATTCAAGGGGGAACTAGTGTGCTTTTATTCGGCAACGAGGTTCTATGCAAAGACAATAACGAGGCAACTGGGTGTCAGGAAATTGTTTATCTCTGTTAATGCAGGGTGCAAAGGCAGGATGAGGCTGTGATGGTTTGATGTCATTTATACCTCAGACCCAAACCACAAAGCTGAAGCCCACTTTAAGTGTTAGCTAACCGTGTTTTTCTTTGCATTTTTCAAAACATATTTACATAAGACTAGAGTAGCATTTCCAATACATTACACACTGCAAACTTTCGAATCCCAAAAAGCAGTTGTGTAATTGTTGCCATTGAAAGCAGCCAATAGTTAGAAGCTATGAAGAAAGAAATCAGATGAAGATGGTGTCATACTGGGGAGGTTTCTTATCAGACCAACCGGTGGAGAAAAGTAAACTTCAGGATGCTTTTTAAAATCACACTGGAGCCACATTGTTCCAACTTTCTATAGATCAGTGTGTCCACATTACAGCAGAATTTCTACATGATTATTAGAATGATATAAATAGTAATGTCTTAAATAAAACACCCTGAAGTACTACTCGGTTATTATGTGTACCAAATGACTGTCATGAAGATTGATTCAGGTTCAGGGCCAGACACAGTGAATAAAAAGTACAGTTTAATGACATATTATTAAACATTTTTATGTTCAAATTTTTAATCTATAGTCTCATCTAAATAATAACTGAAAATTATTTAGGATTTTACGTAAAATCCTGAAATTGTAATAGCCCAAAAAAAAAAAAAAAAAACCCGAAACAAAACGGAAATGATGTCTTTGCTAGAACTCCACAGATTTGTTTTATCCGAAACTCATCGCTACAGAGGGGAAATCGGTGGAGGCGTGTTTACATAATCCGTGTTTACATAACACGGCGGGCAATCCCAAAATACAACGTAAACAGGACACGGTTGATTCCAGGCGCCATAAATGGACATGTATGCTGCGTTTAAGTGCCACAGTGTCAGCGCGCTTCACTTTTTCAGACAAGTAGCTCTTGTTCTCATAAGCATTTATGACATATCGTTCTGATAAGATACTCAACTTTAGTTCCAGATTAAAAAGTTTTAATTGTTAAAATAATTCTGACCCGCGCAATTTTCACACTTCCGAACTACAAACGAAACTGCAGATGTTTACGAAGCTGGTGATTCCGATCCTCCTCATCTCTTCCTCCCTGACTTGACGTCTTTGCTACGATGGCCAAACTGCTTTCTTGCAAATCGAAATGACATGAGATGTGTTAGCCGTCTCTTTTGAACACCTTATTTGATTGTTCTATTCGTGTCGTGCAAGAAATGTCGGGATTAAGATTCGCTGGAGGATCTTTATACATTTTCAGCACCACTTTAGTTGCGATCCTGGCTAGTGCTATCGTGAGGAGTAGATGGCGAATGGCAAGATTAGCTGCTTAACACCAGCGGCTATTCATCATTATTGACATCAATTACAAATAATGTTAAACCAGTCTTATTTCTATGCACTTGTCTCTCATTTGTAATAGAGTCGGGTGTCTGGCCGGCAAACATTTCTTAGAAATGCAGCATCAATGACAAACTCCCCTGGATGTTAACATGAGCTATCCGCCATTTTACAACTTACCTTGTTTTAAATAAAAGACAGACAAAAACAATGTAATCCAAACGGTGCGCAATTTGCAAAGAAAATGTTTTCGTTAATTTTCTGCACAAAATGTCATTTTTCAAATATGAAAAATAATCTTTTTATTTGCTAGCTAACGTTAGGCAGGAAGCTCCTTGGTGGCTAACAAGGCTCAGTTTGTGTTTTCGTTGTTGTGCATGCAGCACACGCGCCACCTGTCGGCGGTCCCGTGAACTGCTGGTAAAAGAGGTCATGTCATGTCTCTGCTCTCTGCCTGTCTGGTTACATCCCGACTGGCTGACAGTACACAACATCTGAGGAGCTATTACAGATGTTTTTAGTTCATCTACATGTGTCTAAAAACTGTCTGGGCGTTGACGCGTCTTTATACATGCATTTTTATTGTGCAAAACCTGTAATCACATTATTTAGGTTTCTGAAAAAATGGAAAGTGTAAAAGGTGTGACAGTGGTTAGTTGAAATATGACAAAGATTGACCTCTATGAGTAGAGAACTCTTGATTAATATAGCCTCTGTCTAAACACCGATTACAGAGTGCTTTTACATCAAATAAGGAAAAAATATGTGCTTTGAATTAAAAAAAATCACAATACAAACAAAGGGAATCAAACTATGCACAACTACAGTGTAATAAGAATAAATTTCTGCCATTTTAAAGGTACTTTACAAAAAGCTGATTTGTATTTTTCAATTAGTAATGGATAGTGGCCAAATTCCCTGATTATTTCTTTTGATTGATTGATTCATTGATTGATTGAATGAATGATTTTTTTAATGTCTTTGCATGATTTTTTACTGTCTTTTCATGACTGCTTTAATTTTGGTATAACCATGTACATCATAGACTGGCCTTTAGACCAGTTAAGAATTTGTTCATTTTGTTATTCAGAATCAGAGTATAATCAGTGTTATAAATAAAAACACTAATAATAATCTTATTTAGATTAACTCAGACTTGATTTTAGTCCAACTTGAAACTTGGCCTGTTGAAGGGAGTTTTATGACTATATCTCTAAGTGGAACACATCAGTAATTGGTGTGCAGTTTACTGGTTACACCTCCACGTGATGGGTATTTCTAGGTGATAGGAACACAGGGAGAAGAAACTGGAGTCACAGCCCCATTCATTGATCCGACCAAAGGACAACTCACTTTGATTCCATATCTAAAATTGAACAGCAGCAAAACATTTTAAAATGACAGCCTTAGATTAAAAAAAACCCATCACAATGACAGCTTTGACATTTTATTGCTCCATTAATCACATCTTACAGGTTTTATAAGCAGTGCCGACTTGAAAAAAAAAACACCAATTATTAGTAATTATGTCTACTTCTAAAATACTGTCATATCACTTTCTTTTATATCAAAATGTATGTATACAGTGTGATCCATTCAAAGCCATATCTTCATAGGGCAGTGGAAGCTGTGATCCAAGCAGATGTGATGTAGTGCGGTGTCACACAAGAAACTCGAGTCATACATGAGTAGAATAGAGAAGTTCTGGCAGGCCGCTTGTGGAGAGGGGTTTGATTGTCTTCTGGAAATGGTTCATCTACATGAACTCATTCAGGAAGCTGTGTACTGTCCCTTCAGGTGTCTCCTCCAAAGGCAGCCCCTGACAAAAGGAAGGCACCACGAGGAGATCGGGATCCTTGATCTCCAGTTCAACATCCGTGTTGCTGTGAGAGAGTAATGCAAACATTTCATTGACATTCATTTCGGACCAATAGATACTAAAAACCTGCCTGGTTTTGGCTTATCAAAGCTGATTATTAGAAATCACCGACCTGACTATGAATGATGTGGACTCAGTGAAGTACAATGAGGAGATGGGCAGACATCCCATGGTTACAGATATGACATAATGGCCTAGAAAAAAATTCTTCATGTCATGAATAATGTCCAATTACAGGGAAATGATCTAATTTTATAGCAGCTAACTTACCTTTCGTTCCTCGCATTGACCCTGTCCATAGATTCAATTTTAATCCCTCCCCTTCAATGGAGGGATTCCCACTGTTTATAATCCCATGGAACTTCGCATCATTGGGAATATCCAGGGGGTGCATGGTGCATTGCAAAGCTTTTTTCTCGCAGCTTTGATTTTTGCTGTCAATCTCATAGAAAATCCCCTGCCAGGTTCAATTAAAGAATCAGATGTCAAGAAGCAAAACAGCATCATGAGAACTGTGACATTTATTTCTGATGAAAGAGGTCCGTTACCTCGTCAAAGAACATCAGAAGATCCAAACCTAATGATGTGTTTACAGGCTGGCTCTCATTTGATTTGAACCGTAGTTTGTTACTCATTGAATCATAAGTGAAGGAACCGTAGCCTCTCACATCACCCTTTAGGTTCATCTAGTAAAAGATATATGTAAGGGAAAATAGGGAAGGATTACAACTATGTTTGAAATGCTTTTTAAAGCGTCCTAGAATAATAGTCTATTTAGCCTGAAAGACATGAAACAACTCACCACAGTCATGCATCCTGTCATATTGGGTGCATCTGAAAGTCAGCAATATCAGTCAAGAAAATGTTCAACATGACACATATTTTATAGTAAAATCACCATTAACTTATTTTCTGTAATATGATAATATTTGAAAGATTTCTAATACCCAGAAAATTCAAAAGCAGAAAATAAAAAAAAAAGAAGAAATGGTACTACAAATTCTTACGGCATGGATGATGGGGGTCTGCATGGGTGGCGGCAGTCAAGCACACAAAGATGAAGAGTGAAATGGCTGCATACATTTTCCTTGTTCAAAGAGAGTCACAAAATAAAGTTAGAGATGTCGAAAACAACCCAAAGCGTTCAGTCAAGTTAACGCTGCTTTTATAGGGAAAAGGAACGATTTTAGTTGGTAAGCATTGCATAAAGAGACCCAGGAGGCCGGACTTCAAACGTCAAGCTGTCTAAACAAATAAAGCCCCTTCCCAGTGGGTAACGACCCCTACGTTTTTGGGTTTATGCAAGTATCCTCAGATGTCTTTGAAGCAAAGTTTACCTCTCCTGTCCACAGTCCTGTGTAAAAAGCAGGTTGAATGTGAAATGTTACGGACAAGCATTAATGGGCAGGTATCATTGCTCAATGAAATATGACAATAGAGTTGCTAACAGGTACCCAAAAACAGCACTGACCAATAATGTGTTTGTTCCTGTCTTGTGTTTATCCTTTCACAAAGTTAGGTGTTGCTGGTATGGATGCACTGGTGTCGCATCCGGAGTGTACCCTGCCTCATGGCCCAGTCAGCTAGGATAGGCAGCAGCACCCCACGACCCGCGAGGTGCTGAAAATGGATGGATGGATGGATGGATGGATGGATGGATGGATGGATGGATGGATGGATGGATGGATGGATGGTATGGATGCAAAATGTCTACGTGATCCCAGAAACTTCAAAGATCTGTCCCAAACACTGCAGGGGTTCTTTACTTATTATTATTAGAATTAAAGAATTAATTAAATTCTTAGTCCTAATTTCTCCACAAAAATAATATTGATTGCATTTGATTTTCATGGATGAAAGTGGAACGGATTCCAAAGGACCCTGGACTACAGCAGAAGTGGAAAAATGTGGCTAAATGTTGGACACGCAATTTTGGTATTCAAACATACAACACACACGGATAATGGAGACAATAGTCGTGTAATATCTGATAATCTAATATTGAAGAAACTCATTATGAGGCTGAACACCAGGGAGAAGAGCTTTGGCCTCTAGGCTGGCCTCCTGGAACACTCTTTTCCTCTCTTTTATAAAAGTGATCCAAACTAAATAGAAAGCCTGGTTTGTTTATACCAGCTCATCTGCACAAGTCAGGCCAGAAATGTGTTGTTGTCACAACTTAACTTTGTGCAGCTGTCTTTTGTTCTTCTACACATTACCATGTCCGTGTTGTGTCATTGCTTTCAAGCAAACAACTCAGTGCACTCAGGTGAGAAGTGGCACTTGTTTATCATGTATGTGCTGCATCTCTTTTGATTTTCCATCCATCTGAGCATTTGGTATTTTAAAATGGAGACATAGTTGTATGCTTGTTCAATCAGACAAAAAAAAAACATAATTTGTAAACCAATTTATTGAAGCAATCGGGAAGCAATTGACCATGACAAGGTGTCTTATTGTCTGACTGCAAGACAGCTAAATGAAAATATTCTAAATATAACTCTTTCTTGATTCTTTAAAAAATGTATTTTTTGACGTGGTTCTTAAATTTTTTTTGTCATAACACATTTTGCTGTGACCCTAAAACAGTACATTACACAGCTTCCTGGACATATATAACATAATAATTCAACATCACAACAACTTCACTTAAAAAGCTGTGATTTCCCTTTGAATTATACTAAACAATGTTGGTAGAAGTCTCTGCTTGAACTCAGACTTTATTTCATGATTTTAAAGCTTCAGTACAAACAGGGCAAACTTCACCTTAATGCACCTTTTAATCTGTCTTAATATCAGTAAGCAAACGTGATTTTTTTTTCTTTTATGTTATTTCTGCATGATATGATTTTATTTTTGTACATACACATATGAAATTGAAAATGACTGGATTCTATCTCTTATCATTTCATCCAGTCAATTGAGGAATGTATTTAATTTGTGGCTCAGATTCTCTAGACAAGCCCTTACAAAAAGTTAAACATGCAAAATAATTTTGGATGTAAGGTAGATATTTTCTTAATTATTTTTTATAAATATATTTGTGTGAAACAGGTTTCAGTATTTAGTGTGGTAGAACAGATCCGTTAAAAGCTTTCAAAGAAACAACTTTCGCTGTCTGTCACCTACAAAGAGGTAATTTCATGTATCATATAAAGATGTAAAAAAATACTCTTGGTTGACAAATACTCAACTGGCAAGCTGACGTTGTAAAATTAGTAATTGTTGTGAAGTTTAGAGGTGCGATGCTGTAGCAAAATCCTGCTTGATTGTAAATTCCATTGATTTCAAATGTGGACGATAGATTAAAATTGTGGACAATGAAAACTGAAGTCATACTGATGAAATATCATCTCAGGTTTCGGTAAAATTTAAAGTCGTTGCTGTGACATGACTTTCTCAACATGAAACAGGAAGTTGGATTTACTTGACTGTCCATGGTCCATAAATTTCACCTATTGGATAAGATTGTAGTATTTGAAGACATTTGATGATCACTTATGGTGATTCTTATAAAATACCCACAGTAGAGACTCAGTACCACTTTCATAAACAAATGATTAAAACAATTAATTTACCACAGTTTTTATAATAGGATTGGGCTTCAGTGCATGATATGTGGTGTACTGAACAAGTCTCAAAATGGGAAGGAACTGCATAACAAAACTAAAATGAGGACTGAAACCACAAAGAAAGAGCCTGAAAACTGTGTCATGAGGGAAATTTAACATTACTGTATGAAGGGAATACTGCGTAGCAGTGGGGTGATGAAAATACGAAAGGCCCTTCTTACGCCCCTCTTCTAGTGACAGGACAAGTGGAGCATAGATTGTTATGTCATGCTATGTTTAAACCATTATTTTTATGTGCGTCGGGGTATTAATTATATAGTACAAGTGTCATATTTTTGTGCAATAAAGGTAGCAGCATATCATTAAACATTTATTTTCTTTGTTAGGCATTATATATTGAGGAAATTTTGTCAAGCCTAAACTACATTTATAGACAACTAATTTGCATTGCAAGAACAAATACTATTATTACTATTATTAATGAAACTGGTTACAATAATTTAATCTAATTTGAGTTTACTGTTATTGAGAGTTTTTTCAAAGTACAGTACTGTACATTTCGTAGGACATTAATTCTAAATCTGTATTGTTTTGATTTCTTTTGGGATCATGAATTGAGCCAGAAGATGACACATTTATTGTTTAATAAAAAGAACAGGTTATGTCTGAAGTCATCAAATATCTTGTAAAATATATTTTTCGGGATCATAAGTGTGGAATAAGGTTGAATTATGGCAATGGGAATGAAATAAACAGAAGTCCCATGTAGTATGATTTATAGCGCTTAGTTGCAGATTGGGTGAACTTTGAACCCTGCTGAACACTGACTGTTTTCTTGGCTTTGCACTGTACAGATACAGCTTCTAGGTTTTCCTGCTTAAGTGCAAAAACTCAACAGTGGCATGTCAAAGTGAGAGTGCAATATCACAAAGAGGTAAGTTGTAATCATTATAGTGTCCCTATTGTAGAGGAATTTCATCTAGATTTTTGTATTTTTGAATGATTGAATATATTTTAGGGTGACATGGTGGTGCCGCGGGTAGCACTGTTGCCTCATAGCAAGAAGGTTTGTGGCTCAATTCTTTTCTGTGTGGAGTTTGTGTGTGCTTCCTATGCCTGTGTGGGTGCTCTGGTCACAACAAATTGTCTCTAGGTCTGAGTGTGAGGAAATGTGGTTTTTTTTCACTCAAGTGGCCCCATGATAAACTGGTGTTTTATCCGGGGTGTACCCCACCTTTTGCCCGTAGCCAGCTGGGCTGCATGGGTTCCAGTAGACCCATGACCCACAACGTGTATAAGTAGCTGTAGACAAAATGACTGATCAATAGGCCAGCAAATGAAAACTTAAAAAAAATAAACTTGTGTGCTGAAACATAGATGTAAATGAAGTTAGAAAAATAGAGTACAGTAGAAACGGAAATAAAATGGGTGGGTTTATTTACATAACTCTTTTAATGATGACTGTCAGGATTATAGGGACATTTTATTAATAATTTGGCTATTTTGTTTTTATGAGATTCAACTGAAACTGAGTCATTAATGACCATCATGAAACTCCTGAAACATTCCCTCAAGACATGCCTTGAAGTTAAAAATAAATGTACAGTCAGAACTTACCCTTCCGGCTGCTGATTTTGTGACAGCTTGTCACTTTCACTACCATAAATAAGATGACAGTGAAACTGCAATAATATATCATTTTATTTGATTTTACAGTGACTTTGCACATATAAGAGAATGTCATAATTGAAGACAATTTAAGTAAAAATTTAAAAAGCTATTAAAACAGGATGTGAGCATGCAAAAAAACAAAATTAGGATTCAAACTTTTGATAGTTTTTGTGTTTTATTTGACTTATAAACAGCATAATTGTAATTATAAATCAACTGAAGAGAAGTTCATTTTTAAAAGACAGACATGATTTAAAGCCACAAGATCACAATCAGACGGTAAGAGTACAAATTGGCTCAGAAATAAAGAAAGGATGAATGAAAGAAAGAATGACAGAAAGAAAGAACTGTTTGATACCATCACTCTTCTGAATGATGAAATTTGTTGACCACAAGATATCGAGAGAAACAGAGAAAGACAAAAAAAAGTTTTGTTAGAAACCGAAAGTAGGAACTAACAAATATATAACCAGTGTAACTGAACCATAATAGTATCTCACTCCTGCTGCATCAAGGTAGGCCCATCTTAAAAATAATACGTTTAAAATGTATGTGTGTGTGTGTGTGTGTGTGTGTGTATATATACACATACATACATACATACATACATATATACACATATATATACATATATATATACACACATTATTTATATATACAGTATATAAATAACACGCAGCTTGCACAGATGCAGGTGTTAGTGTGTAGCAGAAAACATGCTTTCCTTTTTCCATTTATTTAATACATGTGATGATCACATCACACTTCATCTTGAGACTTATCAGTATACCTGTATGATTTATGTTTCATTTATTAGTGCTTCATTTTCAACAGATTTTTCTTCTATGTGTGTTAAATGTGTATTAATAAGATTGATGCAGTTTTGATATCAGTAATTCAAAGACTTCAGTAGGGAACCTTATCTTTGGTTCCATCATAAAGATACTGACTACATTGGAGTTGCACCAACAACGCGTGATGCAACTGAATAAAATGTCCAAAGAGGAGAAGCAGAACTTGTTTCTCCTTTCATTATAGTGCCAAACAACTTCAAAGAAAAACTAAACGTAACTCTTGGACGTGGCTGCTTGATGTGGTACGCTTGCATCATTTTGTAAACTCTTGTCTGCTCATAGAGGAACTGTGACACTTTTTTTTCCATACATGGACGCTCAGAGTTGTATTTACCGGATTACATAAGACAGAAAACACGTCTGGGGATGCCATATGTGAGGATGCATGTGGGAGTTTTTTTATAAACAGAATATTTAAGGACTTCCTTTCAGAAACTATTGCTGGAAACAGAGAGTGTAGTTGCCCCCAAAAGAGAGAATCTATGTCCCCAAATACTTTTTTCTTTTAACAGTACTGCCCACAGAGGAGTGTTACATTTTAGCAATTCTAATTTGAGAGGCAGAAATTCAGCTTTTTAACAGCACTGGTTTCATATCTCTCCTCGCTTTTAGATGGCTGTCTGGTGGCAGTTTCTCACCCTCTTTTGCTGCATTTTGAGCTGTGGGGAGTCCTTTGTTAAACCACCAGACCGACAGAGGAATAAATATAACTCCTTACATTTGACGACATCCACTCGAACCCGTGTCCAACGCCTGAATAACTTATATGTGAGTGTTGAAATGGACCTGATTTCTCTAGATATCCACTGTTGGCTTTCACTGAGGATAAAGTTTCAATTTTTGCTGTCTTTACATTAGAAAGAGCAGCAATTGGGAAATAAGGACTTTGAAGACAGAAGCCGACAGCTGGAGAACCTGCCTTTACTTTCTACAGATTTCTACAGCTGGCTAATGCTGACAGTTAGTATTGCCTTGATTCTTTTAAAACACATTCTCAAACCTTTATGAGATGTTCTTTCTTTCGTACAAATTGTAAACCTTATTAAAAACTTGTGTGAAATTCCCCTTTTGGAACTTCAAGTGTAGAAAGGGACTGTGTAACGTGTGGTTGTCTCTTGTTATTGTTCATTCAGGACTGGGAAAGATTGAATGCTGCTGTTTGGGATTTGCAAACTTACTGGAATATGCTGGAATGGAAGAGAAAACAACTGGAAAAGGAGAAGCAGCATGTGAGAGGACAGGCGGTCCACAATACTTTAACTCAGAGCTTCAAACACATTCAGCTTGACCTGAGGGACCTGATGAGCCAAGTCAACAGTCAGGTAAATATAGGAATCCATCCCTGTCCTGTGTAGGTTTTAGGCCTCAAACACTAAGAAAGAAACATCAAAAATGTTTATAAAAATACTTTTTTTTTTTTTTAAATCCTTAGATGCGTTACATCCAGAGGCCCCAAATGAAGCCTACCTCCCCAACGGTTCGGGCACCCTTTAACCCAGAATCCAATTCCAAAACAGTATGGGACAGACGAGTGGAAGGTTACATCATTCTGAGGGATCTAGACCTTTACCTAATCAAGCTGGCAAGAGACTTCCTCCTGCTGGCTTCAAAAAACACAACTCAGCACTGAAAAAAAGAGTTGTGACTCTGAATGCTTGACCAGTTAATGTTATCTACATTTTACAGGAAGCTCTTGAATAAGCTTTTTTTTAGCTTGGCGTATACAGTTTACTTCTGGGTTTACTTGGGAACTTTCCAAACTTTCTGTCTTGTAAACTACAAGAACAAACACTTTTAAGCATCCTACCTCCCCCACTCCCAAAAAACCCCCCCACAATTTACTGGACTTTCCAAAAATATATATTTACTATTTATCAATCTATTTATTAGCATGCAAATTATTTAAAATTGGTTTATTTAATTTCTCTTACATGACAGAGAAAGTGTTTACATTAAAGACATTTTAGATATAATAATTTATATATATATATATATATATATATATATATATATATATATATATATATATATATATATATATATATATATATATATATATATATATATATATATACATATACATATATATATATGTTTGTGCATGATTTTATGGCTGACAATAAAAGGATAAAGCTTTTGGAACAGTGACGAGTTGGTGTTACTATTTTCAAACCTTTAAAAAAACAGTAGTGATTACTGCAAAGTTGAAGACATTGTTGTAATGGAGATAAAGTAAATGAATTAATAAGCGATTTTTCCTTGCGTCATTATGGGCTAGTGGGATCATCAAAAACAAATAATTTCAGAGATGATCCTTTAGCTTAGAGGATTCTCGTTTCGCCTGGTCAGAGTTTCTTCATGTGTTGTCGATCCGAGGGGCCGTCTGCAGAGTGAAATCAGATTGAACAAAGTCAGTTGGCTGCAATGTTTCAACAATAATAATAATAATAATAATAATAATAATAATAATAATAATAATAAGAAGAAGAAGAAGAAGAAGAAGAAGAAAAAGAGACTTGCAGGCTCCACAGGATATCTGAGGAGCCTCTGACTCACCACCAGCAGATGTCCTCGCTTGCCCTTGGAAACCTTAAGCTCTGAACCTCTGACAAAATCGATGATTCCCTGCTTTCCTCGAGCCACAGTGAACTTTATACTAAGGTAACACACAGGTGGTGACAAACAAAGGACGGGATGGAGATATGAGCACTGATTGGATGGTAATAACTACAACAGAAACGCTGTCGCAAGGGTCTCACCTGCCCGGGCTGATGTTGACATAGTTGACTTTGGTAGCCATCATAGATAGTTTTGTTACCAGCTCAATCACATGGTTGCAGTGCAGCACCACATCGCCCTGAGAGAGACAGCTACATTTAGAGAGGATGCATGGTTGCATGGGAAGTAGTCACTGCTGATTTGTGTGAACCTTTTGTTTGACGTCATCGCTGGGTAAGTGCAAAACAACCATCCCATCACTGAGCGAGCTCAAAGAGATGCCTGTTTGTGAGAGAAAACTTGCCTTTAGACTCACAAATGTAAAACAGAAAACAGGAGTTATAAAGACACATTAAATAGATAAAATTGTGTAATGAAAGGAAAATTACACCCTCCCTCCCCCCCAAAAAAGTGGAATGGAATGTAGCTTTTTAAAAGATTTATAGTCTACAATATTTAAGTACCTGTCTGATTGAACAAACATAGAAATGACAACATAAGTAGAATATAGTAGCTTTTAAGCTGTTGTTTCAAACTATATGTCATGACTCCTAATGATGTGGAAGGACGTCCTCCATTATGTGGGTGAGGTTTGTGCAACGACGTGCGGTGAGGTTCATAGCTGGTGAGGCACTGATCTCATCATAATTAGATTTTCAAACATATGAACCTACAGTGTAGATTATTCACCATTTAATTATCAACAGTGAGTGGGTTATTATTAAAGTCTCAGAGCAGAATTATTTACACGTACAAACTGTAACACACAAATAAGCACGTTTGATTAAAAAACACATTATGTTGTTACCTACATGTTTGTTTATATGTTACATTTACTTATGAATGAAGTCCATGCGCAGCTCCTTCTGAACAAAAGCAGCGAAAAAAAGTATGTAGTAAGGCAAGGCGAGCGGAAAACAAATGAATGGCTGTAGTTTGCTATCACTTCTTCTACGGCCGAGGAAGAAGACTCTGTGGCCAAATCCCTGGGATCACGAAAGCATCGTGCCTCACCTAGTGCCTTGTCACAGCGGTTTCAGGACCGCTCAACTCAAGAGAGACGTTACACTCATGCAGTTGTTGACAAAAAACACTGTACATTATATACATTAGTTACATTATGGACATTTAGTTCACAGAGCAAACTTGTTTGAACATTTTAATAGTGACATATAGAGAGACAGTATTACAGTCTCACTGTATAGCATACCAGCACAGCTATCTGAGCTATTGCACAATCCATGGTGAGGCTCGGCTGGCTGGTGCCTCACCGCAGGTCTGTTCTCAGTATTTCAGCATTAAATGTGAAAATTCAGCAATTTTGAGTAAAAATAACCTAAAATTGGTGATGTTGAATATAAAATAACTTTATAATACTCATCATTGGATAAATATAACCATTTAATTTATTTCTTCCATTTTTCATTTTTTTTCTCTCATTATGGCAGGTGAGGCCGTGCCTCACCTGCCTCCCCTGACCACACGTCACTGGGTTTGTGACTTCCTGGATGGTTTCTCTCTGATTAAATTCTATGGTTTTGGAAGCGCTTGTCTGAAAATGACTAATAATTAATAAAAAAAAAAGAAAATTATAAAAATGATATAATCATCAGACATAAAAAATCCCCTGATTTGGTTTCTTTAAAGATAATCATTCTCTAAGTTGAGGGAACCTTTCTTTGACAGAGGGTACAGTAATAGAAATTCTGACTGCTTAAGGTAAAAGATAAGCAAACATCATGAACAACTCTTACAGCTGTCAAAATGTTGTGGCAAAAGCAAACTTTTGCAAAAGCAAAAGCAAATTCTTCTTCTAAATGAATGTGAGCTCAGGAGCCAGGAGGAATTCGAGGACACTACTGAATCAGGTCTGTTTTTACCAGTCAGAGCTGCATAGTCAATCCTCTGTTTGATCTTTGTCCTTTCAACCAGCACGGCAAAGGTGTTTGTGAGGAGCAGCTGCCGTGGGCGAGGCTTGAAACCCCTCCTGTCATACTTGATGACTGGAACGCCGTACTGAGAGAAGAAGACATATTGTAGTGAGCAGCCAAAGAGTTTAACAACAGCTTTATTACCATAAACACATGGGAAAAAAGGATCGGTCCCACCTGTACTTTGTCATTTCCAAGGGTCTGGATCACTTTGAGACTGATTTGCTCCTGTTCTGCATTAAGAAAGTAGAACAACTCTGTAAATGTAATGCGTTTTGTACACATTTTCTGTATAGTGTCAAATATGTGCAAAGGTAGTGGCGGCGTGCATCAACATGTACCGAGCCTGGAGTCCAAAAACAGCCTCCCCACACTCTGAGGGTAGCTGTCTTTTTGATCCTTGAAGAGTTCACTTGCTACAACTTTGTGCACCATCTAGAGCAAAGGAAAAGCGAGTTATGCAGGATGAAAAGTTAGCAAAATGTATCTTCTACACATATCTTTACGGTCGTGGTGTTTGTTGTCAGCGTACCTGCTTTTTCCATTCTGGTTGAACCCTCCTGCAGTACTTTCTGACCATGTTTCTCATGTGCAGCCTCCGCAGATGGTCAGAGGCCTGTAGGGTATCATGGAATTGACAGCATGAAATGTGCATTAGTAACACTGCAGAATCATACTTGTACTTGTTTTTTGTCATCTGTATGTAAAGCAGGTGTGTGTGCAGGCTTTTTGTACCTCAGCAAGTAACGGAGGAGCCATCGGCCAGCTTTTGTCCAAAACAGTCTCTGGCAGGTTTTTACGTAGATTCTTCAGGAAGGAATAGCGAATGTGATCGAGGAAATACTTATTCTCTGCACAGTATTCCTCATGACGGTAGATGAACCCCTTAATAAACCTGAGAGGAAAAGACAGAGGATTGAGGATGAAATATACAGCCATGAAAATATATATATATATGTATATAAAAATAAAAAAACATCTTTTAATTATGGATGGAGTACCTGCGTATCAACTCAGCAGCATGTCTGCGCCTCTTAGCTCTCCTGCGAGCTTTCATTCCTCGCCATGCAGACTGGATCACTATCACTGTTCACACACATATATACACATATCAACACCAAGGCAGTCTCATGATGACATGATGGAGAGTCGGCATGAAGAATGTTATAAAAAGAGAAATTAATACAAATAGTAATAAAAAAGCATTATGGTCATCCGCCCAAATTACAAAAATATTCAACAATGTAAACCTAAATTTTTCTTTAAGCTTTATAGCTCTAGTATGAACTGAATGCGTTCATGGTGGGCGGTGGGCAATAATCTGACCTGCATGCCGGATACGTTGGTACTTTGATCTCTCCCTGTAGCCTCTCCATGATGTTTGCAGGGCCAAAGCTGGAACACAACAAAAAACAATAAAATGCTGTGTAAGATTACAAAGGTAACATTTAACCACGATCTTCCTTAACATGTTCTGATTCTCTATCCCTCTACTGTTACTTACCCATGTCAGGCCTTTTTGCCTCCAGTGCATCCTCAGTGATGAAGAGCGTTTTGTGGAAACGGATGAAGATTTTTGACCTGCAGAAAGTAGAAAGATTAAATCAGAATCGCTTTTAAGTAGAAGTAGTTTGCCCCTATGCCTTTAATAGCCCTGTAAAATTCCAATATTATGCTGCACCAAGAAAACTCTCCTCACACTCTCCTCTCTCTCCTAACAATTATTCATTACCTTCCTAGTTTGTATTCTTCTGGTTTGTAGCCTAAATGGTTGACCAGTATTGACACGCCATCCTCAAGGCTGCCATGCCAGTTAGGCCACGTTTCAGGACACAAGGGCTTATACCTGAAGCCATTTGCACATAATTAATATTACAGACGGATGAACAGCAAGTAAACAAAATTAAGCAGAAGAAGGAAGGAGGGTCACCTCTGCAGGAAGGCTTCAAAAGTACGTCGATAGGCAAAACCAGCTCTCCGAACTCTCACAGTTTCTACTAGGCCAAGATACTTCACCTGGTGTCTCACCAGAACTTCATCAAACCTTTCTGCATGGAGAGATCAAATTCTGTAGTGAAAGTAATGCCTTTTTAGTGCACTCATCACTTCCTCAATCTATTTCACATTTTGTATTCTGCTTTAAAAGATATGATTTAATCCCTAGAAGACTTTTATTATGAAATGTCTGTAAAAACCGTTGAATTTAACTAACAGCAACAACACAGCACCAATACTGAAACAAATATGCGCAATGCTTCCAAATTAATTGCTTTGATTGAGTATGTCTAATTCAAAGAACATATTAGAGGGAGAGAGTCACAACCATATCAGAACTTATTTGTGAATAACAGCAACATAGTATACAAAATAAATCATATTTCAAAATGTAAAAATGTACCTGGCTGCTTGGCATCATTGGGTTTGATACAACGCACATAGGATGGTTGTTTAGACTTGAGAATCTCCACAAGTTTCTTCAGGTCGTTTTTAAACTTAGTGGCAACCTGAAGTACAAATATAGAAATTCTATGCATCTCTGTTCTTGAAAGAGATCAAAAAAGAAAGAAAAATGATCTCACCATCCCCGGGCCTTTATGGTATATCCCTTCCCCTGTGCTGAAGCTGTGTCTCAGGATTGGGTTGTCTGACTGGCACATGACCTGACCAGAGAACAAGCAACACAACCACATGTCAACACAACATGCCTTCCTCTTCTTCCTTTTTGCTTGGTAATGACAAGAAGCACAGAAGTAGTGGTGAAGCTTTACCTTGAAATTTTTCATTATTCTCACCTCTTTCAGATTCCAGTTCAGCATATCTCTATTTTTGTCGAGGAAACCTAAATGAAATGACCAAAAACATTAATGATTATCATAAAAAACTCAATAAATAATAAAATAAAGTGTGTTGTAGGTGTTCATTTTTTAATTGAGAAAAACCATAATTGCAGATAAGATTTGTTAAAAAAAAATATGATCAAGGAAGATGTTTTTAAACATTTGTATTTCATTTGCTTCATCCGCATTTTACTTCTATACTTCTGAGTTTATGCAGACAATTTACATATTAAAGGATCAGTGGGCTGTGAGAAGGACCCTGGAATAAACATCTCTGACAAGTTAATGAGAGTGTTAAATGTTCCCTCTCACCGTTGACATCGTAGTTGACCTCGCCGGCATAATGCAGCAGCCTGAACTCCTCCCTGCTCATCACCCTGCGTGTTTTCCCATTTGCTGACTTTTGACTGAAAGACACACAAACATGCAAGAATACATTTCCCTGCTAAAATAAGAAGCTGTGGTTGGAAGAGCGTCTTTATGTCACAAATGTGATTCTTACGTGACAAAATGGGGATGGTCAGACAGGGTGTCTTCCAACTTCTCTAAAAAGGAAGCATCCCAAGTCTCTCCAGGTCCCAGACACTCCTCATCCTAAAGAAAATAGTAACAGCATTGACTGTACCTACAATAACAGAAGATGAGATGACAGCAGATCCAAACATGAAACCTAAGAGATGCTGTGCACACCAGAATGGAAATGATGCCTTTGTGCTTCTCCTCTATCAGGTCACAGATGATCTTGTTGTCGAAGTACTTCACCATCTCCCACTGAAATTACAGGGAAGCATTTACAGAACAATGTTATGCTAGGAGGGTATTATAAATATAAATATATATTAAATAATTTTTAAACTACTCAACCAATAAATGACTCACTGTAATTCCCTCTATCTCATAATCCTCCTGCTCAGACTTCAGAGTGAGATCAATGAAGAGCTGATGCAGCTTTTCATTGCAGTAGTTGATGCAGAACTGCTCAAAACTGTCAGCAAAAAATATCAGAAACAATGAGGTCAAATGCATTTAAAGTAATGCACAAATGCTACACATATTAGAGACAACTACTAAAAAAAATAATTTGGCTTTCAGACATTTTTTGATATAACAGAAATAAAGCAAAATGAAGGAGTTGCTTCACCTATTGTGGTGTAAGACCTCAAAACCATAGACATCTAGAAGCCCAATAACACAGCAGCTCTTCCGGTTGTAGTTGAGGATGTCCTGCAACAAGTAATGGCATAACAAAGCAAAGGACCTACATATCATGATGGGGTTTCTAGGATTGCATCTGACATGTTATTACAAGCATTGCTGTACCTTTGGAGCCAGCAGCTCATTGATTTTCTGCACCAACCAGGTGAAGGTGCGGCCATACACAGCCTTAGCCAAAGCATCACGGACGGACTCTGCCTGCTCAAAATTTAATGGACTTATGATCTGTAACATAAAAATACAAGTAAGAAATTCAAGAAGTTCAACATCACACAGTGCACACAGGCAAAATTATAACTTAAGAAACGGACAAAAGGAGCGTCACCTCCTCTGCGTTGGCCGTGAGCTTCCTGTGAGTGAGAGCCTCTCTGAGCGCCAAGCCATCAACACCCAGCAGCTGCAAAACAGCAATACAATCTGCTCTCAGCTGTGCCTTCTTGCAAGATTTTGTGCATATTTGAACATCCAGTAATACCAGGAGGACTGTCCTGACCTTTGCCAGATTGCTCATTTGGGCCTCAGTGGTGATGTAAGTTTCTCCTGCCTCCCCTTCCCCAAACTGCACGTTCCCCAGATGGAGAACACCAGCAATGATGTTCAACAGATTCTGAGGTCAGACACAGAGAAACAACCCCGTAGATTAATTATCCATTCTTTTGTACTAAATTCATTTTTCAAGAGTAAGGGATACAAAAATTTATACAAACTTATAACCTAGGGTGTTATTTTACTTAAAAGTTTTTCATGTGTTTGTGTATTTTAACGGATTTAAGGGTAACCAAATATATTTCAGTCAGGAAACTGGCGGATCCAATATAATGCAATATTTTATAAAATAAAATTGATACTAAAATGTCCAAACCTTTAGGACACACATTTTTTGTGAAGTATTTAAACAGTACTACTTTCTATACTTGTCAGAGTATTTTAATACTTACTTCTTGTTTTTATAAACTCAATATTATGTTTAGCCACTGAACAAAATATTGCTAATCTGTTTTCAGTGACAAAGAGAAATATTGTCCATATTTAATTCTGTGGTTTTAACTGACCTCCACTTCTTTCTCGGTGAAGCCGATAACAGACAAGGCCTTCACCACAACCTTCCAGTTATTCTTGTCACTGACAGAGCTGAGTCTGGGACAGTTCCCCTGACAAAGGAAACTGAATATTAAACTCAACAAAGCAGCAATCGTATCGACACTCATCTTAAAAAGGAGTAACATCTGAAATGTCTGCATTTCCCACACCTTGACCAGGTACTGGTAGTTCTGGGGGTTTCTCTGCAGGTCTAGTGTATTGAGCAGGTTGTCATCCCCTCCATCCAGAAGCTGATAGAAGATGTGGAAGTTCCTCTCACCATGGTTCTGGTGTACTACACGTGATTTCTCCAACAAGTAGTCCAGGATGTGAGCACCCACTGGTGCTCCCTGAGAGAAATAAATGGAAGCAGATAGAGACCATTAAGAAAAGACAGTTTATCTTTGTAGAAGATGTTTGAGCTCATATCAGTAATAAAAAGAATGAGATAGCCATGGGGCTATCTACCTTAAAGTCAAACTGGACATCCATGTATTTTCCAAAGCGGCTGGAGTTGTCGTTCCTCAGTGTTTTTGCATTGCCGAATGCCTGCATACAGCAAAATGAAAAGAGAAAATGGGAACAACAATGTGAACTCAAGGTCAGCAAGAAAAAAAAAATTACTATATTGAAGCACAGGGTGGCTGCTCTGTTTAAACCATAAATTATTAAATACCTCCAGAACTGGGTTAGACTGCAGGAGGCGGCCACCGATGGCAGCAAAGTCGTCATTAGTGGGGCAGGTGATGGTGTAGTAGAGGAGAATCTTCTTGCAGGCCTCTGTTTTACCTGCACCACTCTCACCTGATATGAGAATACATTGATCCTTCCTCTGGGTCCGCAAGGCCCGGTAAGCATTGTCCGACAAGGCATAGCTAAAAAAAACCCACAAAAGTATCTTAAACAGCAGATCAAATAAAACTGAAAAACAGTGATGGAATAAAGTCACACAAACATGTACACACAACAGTGACAATTTCAGTCAGGAATCTCGACAGGCCATGTGATTATTAGCAGTTGGCAGTGAAGGAGGTTGGGGGAGAGACTCACATGTGAGGCGCTATGTCATAGAAGCAGACCCCTGTGTAGCGTTCCATCTGCTGTTTGGAGTAAATCTCCAAATCTTTGTAAGGGTTCACCGACACCAGCACTGAACCAATATACGTCTGTGACAAAAAAGCACATTTTTAAATATGACCACACCAACTATTGTTTGGAAACATATGAAGGACATGAGCTTTATTACATAGACAAGATTCTCTCTGAAGCGTCTCCGAAGGTTCTCTATGAAGGCTGCCTCACTGGTGTAGTTTTCAAGCAGGACAAAGTCCTGCACCCCGACCCTATCCCGGGCCGTCAGAGCGCTCTCCATCACCAGCCGCACTCTTCCTTCGATATCCACCTCCTGAGAAAAGAGGAGAAAAAAGTGACAGATATCAGCCAAAGGCCAGTGATATTCTGGTGACTCGAATTCAGAGTGTGTTTGTGATGAGATGTAATTACACAATACCAGTACTAACCAGCAGGGGGCGCACAAAGTCTATTAAACAATTCAGTTTATTAGACCTACAATTTTTCAAGTCACACACATCACCAAACAAAAATCACAAGACACAAGACTCACCAAGATTAAACAACAGAGACATTTAAACTAAACAGACAAAATGGATAAACAGACAAAATGGATTTCAGTACTACCCAATGCTGAATGTAATATGATGTATTTACAGTACACAAAGCTCTAATTTACCACACAAGATTTGACCAATGCCACCGTCAAAGTGTGTGTACATGTCAACCACACTATGATGGCAAACATCGCAGTGCAGAGACGATCTAATCACCCACCAGTAGATACGCCCTGAAGATATCACACAGGAAAACGAATGCACAAGCAAGGAAACAAGTTTATCAGCAGATGGTACTTACAGATGATAAATATCCAGAAATCCAAATCAGTGTGTAATCAATTCATTCTAACCCTATCAATCTGGCTGCGCTTCAGTACCACAGTTAAACTTATGAGAGAAGCCCTGCTGTGTTTCCTTATACGTTCACAAGGAAAACAGCAGAAAGTGGAACAAAGGGGCCAGACTTTTCACAAATTTTGTTTTTGTTGAATGCAACTGCCTCTCAAGGGTCTCATTTAGCTGTTCAAAGCCGGTAGAATGTCATTATCTCTGAATGCTGGATGCAGGAAAATCCGTAACAAAACAAGAGGACAACAGTGGAAGATAGCCAAGAAGTGAGAGCTGAGGAAAGTTGCCGAACACTTCCAATCCAGCCCCCCCTCTCCGCTTCACCTTAGAGTATTGTTCTCCCACTCAAGCAGGTGGGCTTCCTACACATAGTGATTGTGGTTCATGGGTCAGATTTTCCAAAGGATGCAAGTTAGGAATGTTGGGGTCAGACTTGGGACAGGGGATCGGTGGATGCAACTAAATGTTTCTATGAGGGTGTAGGTAGGTATGCATCCTCAGGACTGAGGATATGTGTGTTTGTGTGGGTGAAAAAAATGTGCACTTCATTCCACTGCAAAAGTGAAGCAATGCAGACCTAAAATGATTCTTAGACCATTTTAGTTTCTTAGGGATGTTATAATGCATGTACAGTTATAGCTAATTGTACAGGAGTATTTACTTGGTGTTGTTTTCTTTTCTTTTTTAATTCTAGATGGTGTCACAAAAGTTAAAGCTGAGCCTGAAGATCACTATGGAGTCACTTCCTTTTATTCAGTATGCACATACAGTGAGTCTTTCACAGTAGCTGATCCCGACCAGACCTACCTGGCTCTGATCTGCTGTAGATTCCTTTGGCGTGACTCTTTCATTCCATCTTCTTAAGATCTGATACCTTTTATGCTCAACTGTGATGTTACTAAGATGCACAGATGCTGCCGTAGAGAGAACATCTGTTGAAAAGCAGCCACCTCTCTGGTGTCTGCCACATCCCTGTTACGGTAATAATGGTGTCCAGATTTGTTTTTTCAAGACAGTACTAAATGTGCTTTGATACACCAGATTTCCCAAGGAGGGAATCACAAGCTCAAAAACACAGAAAACATTGTTTTCAAGAAGCTGTTTAACAGAAGTCATGAGTATTTTTTTTTTTCTAACTTTCATACCATACCATGGAAAATCGCGATCATCCAAAGAACCTTTTTGCTTCCAAGACATACAAACCTCTGCTGTGGAGGAGTAAACACATTTTTGTGGTGACACTGTCGCTAAGATACTTTTATAGGTTACAGTTCAGGGATGAAGATTGAACCACCATACAGTGTAATCCTTTGCTCTTCTCTGCTGATAGTGAGCTGACCTGAGGCTGAGTTGTTGCAGCACGGTGCTTGAGTGCTTTAATGTGGGATCGGACAATAAGCAGCAAGTAGTTTTGGCGAAAATCTGGAGATTTGTAGGTGCAGCAGCAGTGACAACCAGTGAAGAGGCTAAGTTAACAGTGGGACTTGGCTCCAGGCTCCATGACTAAGCTCTGTCGGGCCGACTACATTCGGATTGTCTTCCTTATAAGGTATGCCCCACCACTCTTATCCCAAGGCAAGCTGCTCTTGTACCACAGCTGCCTCTCCACTGCCGACGGGCTGCTAATGAGTACGGTGGAAAAATACCAAGTTCCTGTTTGAACTGCATGATGTCAAGTTTATTAAAAAGTGCCAAAATACACAGTGACTAACGCACAGGCAATAAAGTGTCCCGTTGCACTGACTCGCTGCTTTTCCTCCATGAGTGAAAACTGTGAATTGAAGGCTCTAATGCTTCCTATGCAGAAAACACACACATATACACACACTGTTGGTGAAAAATACAACAACGGATATCATGGTAGTCAGGAGCTTACCCTGCCCTGGTACCTCATCCTGTCCTGTTGTTTCTGGAAGAAGGCCGAACTGGTGGTCCCTCCACCCAGGTTGGTGCTCCCCCTCCCGTGCCTGATAGACTCCTCAACTGTGACTTGTCATCCACCTTTCATTCAGTTGACAGACTTAAGTAACTTCTCCTTTTCTTAACTCCAGTCACATCCACACCTTCCTTGCCTTTCTCCTTCTCCACGTCTTTCCTCCTATTTGTCTCCGTCCCCTGTGAGGACAAAGCAGACGTCCTCAGTCCCTCTTGTGTGCACCCTCAGTTCATCTTCAAGTAAATTTGCTCCTCTCCGCGAGCCCTTCTCCTTCCCTTTAAGCTTTACTGCATGAAACAAGGGCAGGAACTCCTCTCACACGTCACACAATTGGATGAAAAAAAAAAGGCAAGGGAAAGTAAGCTGTTGGATAATGACAGAAAAAAAAGAGCTGGAGAAACAGAGTACTGACAGGGTTTGGAAAAAATTGCTAAGAGTCCCACACTACAAACATGTAATCACTGGGCAGCTTTTAAAAAAGGAGGAAAAAAACAGATATCACATGATGAGATCTCAGTACATTCTTTCTTTCCTTCCCTCCCTGTTTAGTTTGCTCCCTCCCTTTTCTTCCACAAGCCGAGACAGCTTCACATGGGATGTGAGTTATTAGACCAGCAGGCCTGCCTGTTTCCTCATCGCTGTCTCCCACTGTTGATGAAATTACCTACATCATAGCACCTCTGTGCAGATAAAATTTTAAAAAAGTGAACATTAATGCTTGAACCATCAAATTCCACCTTACTTTCGTACACTCCTGTTCTAGGCATGTTTTGAAAGGGCCACCAGGCTGGGGGGGCTCTGTGAGAAATCAGCGCCCCCTTCTGGTTTGCATACCCATATTTTTCCTATCACCCCATTTACCCTCACTCTGTCTCCCTGTCTAACTCTTTCCTGTGCCAGCGCTATAAAATATGCAGTACTGTGGAATTTGAATGATGTTACCAGTCTGTGGGTGTTTCAACAGCTCTTAAAGCAAAGATGGAAAAACCTTCATGCTGCTCTTTCCCTATCGTTCTGTAGTGGAGATAACTGTAGTGGGGGATTTACACATGGATTACAAATATTTTTAATAACCCTTGATGCAACTGGTGTCACTCAAAACTTCATGTTGGTACCATAACTCTTTTACTATATATGGACAGAGGTCATTGCAGGTCACAGTTACCTCACTCCTTTTCAATTAAATGCATCTATTCACAGCAGTATAATCATAAATGATCAATATTGCTGGTCTACTTTGTATGGAGCACAAAAGTCAAAAGAAATATGTTCAGTGAGGTGACAGTTGATCATTTAGCTGGCAAAGGAGGGCTGACAACAGCAGAATGGTGGGTATTGTTGTGTTCCCCTATCAAAGCCAAACAGCACTTCTTTGAAACGTGAGCACAACATGTTGAATAAACTGCAGAGGCTTTTTCATGTAACACTGATTTCAATGACTGTAGGTATATGCTGATAATTTTCACATTCTACCAGAGAGCATTCACAGCCTACAAACCTCTGTCAAGGCAGCTCATTTCCCCCATTATGTCACTGCACCTAAAAGCAATGACATAATGTCCCATGAAAGACACCAGTAATACAACTCCTTCAGCTTGCAAAACTTTCCCTAGAATTTGAAGTCACCTTAGTTTTAGAGCAATTCAAGGAAAAAATATTCCCATTTTTTTAGGATCTCATTCCAAAATGTGATGCTTCCTTTGAACCCTCCTTCCCATTCCAAGATATTAACACACAGTTAATGTACGACAAAAAATTTCAAAATAGAGGAAAAAAAGGAATTGTGTGTGACTCATGATTGCATTACCTCTATTTCATAAGTAAACCTTGTCAGTGTTCAGTAAAGTCCACTGAAAGCTCAAGGGTAACCACCCACTTCTGAATGTGCGAGGGGATTGTGCCACAAATAAAATGGTTCTTAGGCTCCTTTGAGACTAATTGCAACCACACCAGTTTACAGGGTGCTCACTTACAAGCTCCACTGTCCTGCAAGAGGTCAGCATCAGGTCCTGGTCTCTCAAAAGTCTTGGCTTCAGTCTGGACCTTCACTTGAGACACATTTTACAAGCAATGCCTCTACAGTAATTACCACCTTTAAAAAAAAAAAAAAAACAGTTCCCAAGAGCATATGAGCAACAAAAAACCTCCTTCACATTTGTATGGTAGAGATCAGTGGGAAGGACTGGAGGAAATTCAGAATGCAGCAACTGTTTAAATGAATTTATTAAACTAATTTTAAAACACACTACAGAGTTTTGGGTGCAGTTAGAGTAACTCCAGAGGATACTTCAGGTAGAAATAGTCAGCTTGAAATGATGAGTTCAAAAATCATGCACAGGTGTGTATGACAGATAATAATCTTGAGAGATCACTGGCAGCATTTTTAAAAATCTTTTTGGGCTTACCTTTGAAAGACATCCAAGACACATGCATTTGGACAACTTAAGAATACTTTCCTACCACATCTGGTTTCTCTACCCTGCACACAAAACAGAATCTGACACAGTCCTGCTTCCAATGAAATTAAAAAGGGTCAAAGAAAATCAGAAAGAAGTCCCACTAGTGCATCTTCACCACCTGGGCTTAGGTCTACCCTCCTGCTTTATTTTCCAGCTGAGTTGTTCCTATCTTTGTTTAGCCATTCCTGTAAGAAGGATTTCCTTCGTTGCGGCTTCCTGGCGTCCGGGTTTTCCTTCTTGACCATTTGTTTTAGCACAGTTCTCTTGTAAACTTTGTCATTCTAAGCTCTGTGCATCGCATTAGCACAGCTGTACGCTTCAAACAATTTCCTTCCTAATCTGTATGAATTAGAGAAAAACTAATAATATCCTTTTACCGGAAACAGCCCTATGCATGACTTGAATTACAGAAAATTACATTAAAAACTTGAACATTAACTGTTCACTCCTGATATGTTATGTAAGAAATCCAAATATTTATTCTTGACTTCTGACATGTTACGTAAGAAATCCAAAGATTCCTCACATAACCTTCCTGCCATTGACAGACCTCCTGTTTGTACAGTGTTAGATTATCTGGTATAATAAATCTTCCCTTTCCTCATTGGGTACTTCCAGTTGCTAAGGTTTTCCAGTTTGTTATAGCAATGAATAAGAGAAGAATCATTCAGTGGAAAAAAAAGTTGTTTCTTCACTCATATTCCAGTTCTCTCTGTTTGCCTCTGCAAACACAAAGACAGCTGAAACAAAATGACTGAGATAGAGGACATCAGATATAATCTGTCTAATCTTAATCCCTTTGCTCTTTCCTTCCCTTCTTTCTTACTCTTTATTTATTCTATTATTAAGTTCACAGAGAAAATCATGAATGCATTGAAGATGTGAATCTTGTTTGAATTACCAAAATACAGCATTTTCATTTTGGCGTTTACATTGACTGTTTCTATTATGCCAAAGTAGCTGGCATAATATGACCATCCAAAAGATGTTTTTTCCACATTCAACATAAAATACTACTGCAGACTTAGAATTATTCAATCATCCCTCAAACCCTAACCCTAACACTGACCTTCACACTTTTATTGACTTACTTTAACAGAAAATTGTTTTTCTTCATTTCTTTGTTCCTAAACTCAAAGATGTAAATGAATGTTGACCCAAAAGCGAATTCTCTGACCTTTGTGGTCTGTGGATCAGCAGTATGTCTGATGAAAGAATGAAGCATTTCCTGAAAAGAACACCTACTGTACTCTGAAACATAGTGATGACTCTGTGAAGTGTTGAGCTTTGCATCCTCAAGTATAGGAATCCTGCAGCATGTAGAGGATGAGGTGCATTCCATTTAGTGCCAGAAAGATTTAAATTCTAATAAAACATGTCACCATCTGAGAGGAACAGAGCTATGGCCAAAAGCAGGACTCAAAGAAAACCAAGGATTGGTTTCAGAAGAGATCCTGGATCATCTAGAATTGCCTGACTTGAATCCCATAAAATATCCCTGCAGGGTTTTGGAAATGGTGGCTGCTGCATGAAAACTGGTTGAATCCAGAAATGACTGAGCTGGTTTCTCGATGTGAAGCATGAGGGTCTCCACAAAGCAGGCTTACAGGAGATGCTTGTCAGATGACTCAATAATTCTAAGGCCTACAGAAGTCTGTACTGTAGAAGATTATTTGTGTGTGATATATGTTGTATTGAACTGCTTAAAGGGTTCTCCTGTGATTTAGTCATTACAAACAGCTGGAAAAGAATGTGTTTAGCCAATAAATCAAATATGCATGGGTGTGAACAAATTATGTCCAACTCTAAACTTATATGCTGCCGGAGTTTAAAAAAATGCCTATTACGGGTGGTAATCATATATGTTAATAAACACAATCAAAATGTTAATAAACACAATAAACTTGAGTATGCTGACATATTTTATTAGAATTTAATTCTTTTCTGGTACTAAATGGAATGCACCTCATCCTCTACATGCTCTAGGCTTCCTGTACTTGAGGTTTTGGGTCAATAATCATACAACCTATGTATAGAACATGAACAAGTATGGTATGAGTCAGTCAGTCATTTTCTTAACCCGCTTAATCCGCTTACGCGGGTCGCGGGGGAGCCGGTGCCTATCCCGGCAGTCTCAGGGCGCGAGGCGGGGGACACTCCGGGCATGACGCCAGTGTACCGCGGAGCCACACAGAGACAAACAACCACTCACACACACAATTTGGGACCGGAGGTGGGGAAGAAGCTGGAGAACCCGTAGAGAGCCCACGCAGCCCACGGGGGGAGCATGCGAACTCCGCACAGAGCAGGACTCGAACCCGTGTCCGCCGTGTTGTGAGGCAACAGCGCTACCCACTGCCGTTCCGCCCCAAGTACGATATGAGTTATTCGATATTCTGTCAGATGTGAAGGTGTAGGGCTCCGCTTGGTGGTGAGAACATCAACTACACCCAACCGTTTCTTATTTCTGGCGGAGAGGGTGGTTATTGGAGACCGCCCAACTTTTCATCTGACGCTCTAAAACAAAATGCACTGTCTTATAATTAACGCAATTTAACAAGATGACAGAGAAAAAGGTTTTGCACTTGCATTTCCTATTTAAAAGTTGTCCACGACAGGCGATCGTCGTGGACAACACCAATTTACGCACATAAATTACGTGTAGGCCACTGTATGTAACGCACGGGAGTGTTGAGTTTTATACCGCAAACGTGCCCACCCAGTCCTGGTGAAGTCTCGGAGCGCAAGAACCGTCTCCTCAGTCTCTTTTTCCACTTGTCCAGCAACCGAGAGCTTAAACCAGCTGCATCCTGATGGACAACACAGCAAATACGTCTAAATTTAAAAGCAGGAGTTTTAAAAGCTATCGACTTTCTTTGTCTGCGGTGAATGAAAAACTACACGACACATGACAGGGTGTTTGTACTCGTTAAAGACGTTAGGGGGCGGCAGAGCTATGGGTAGGGGTAAAATACTGTGTAGTAAAATAAAACGGAATCAGAGATGATGACCCTGATGATGCTGATGACACCTCAGCTACACAGAGAAAACCGTGAATACAAGCATTTTTCTATGTTCTGGATTAGAATTGACTTCCAAGAAATCTGTATCTAGTATAGATTGTAAGCAGGTCCAGCTCCAGCAAATAGACAAATATTTCCTCTCAAAAGTTGTCACATGGTTTTATTATTTTAATAACCATTCAGATACTAAAGATGTTCAATTACTCAATAATATATAATTTGTAAAAAATAAAATGAAATAAAGTAAATGCATCCAAAATCTTTTTCTCTTCCATCTAGCAGTGCTTCATATGACACTTCATGTGACACCAGTGACCCCCAGAAGTGTGGGTGGCTTGATAGTGATGACATGTATAAATACCACCAGAAAGGTGTGGTTGCAATTGTATCAGATGTTATGGCACAAATTTGTCATTATTTTCCTGTATTTTTCATCTAGGAAGGGAATGTTTTCACTCACGCTTGTTTGCTTTTTGGTTTGTCATCAAGATTGCATAAGAAGTTCTGGGATGCTGTGCATTTGGCCAGAATAGACCCGTAAATGTTTGGCGCTGATAAAGACAAAGGGACCTTGGCTGAAGTGTCCCCTCTGCCGAGAGTCATTTGAGGTCAGAACTGGATACAGTAGAGCAAGTCAGCATTGCTTTCAATTACCTTGTGGTCACTTGCAGTATTTATTTTACTATTACAAAGAAATTGCGATGAAAAATGTCCAGTTTGGCTCCAAAGAATTTTCTCCATATACAACACATTATAAAAGAAACCTCAAATAACAAAAAAATCAATTATGCTTCATCTTCATCTGGAATTTTCTTTTCTGCAAAGTTTGCGAATAAAATTTCCTGGAGCCAAGAAAAATGACCTGAAAATCTGTGATGCCATCTCAATTCAATGTGTTTGAGCTGAGCAGGAAATCACTGGCGGTGCCAGCAGAAGAAACACTTCTATGCATGTAAAGTGGGCTGGAAACTCAGGAAGGAAACCCAGAGACTATGAACCAAATCTCGCTGGACTGCGAAAGCATTATCTATGGGGCTGAAATAAATTAATAGCTAGAACAAGGAAGGTTTATTCTCCTACTTAAAAGTGCCACTGCCTTTATCACAAATAGATCAATTGGAAAATAGTACCAGAGCACCCTGGGTCGGAGGTCAATGATCGATCTTGTGACTGTATCATCTGTCCTTCGACCGTGTGTTTTGGACACTCAGGTGAAGAGAGGGGCAGAGCTTTCAACTGATCAACACCTGGTGGTGAGTTGGGTCCGTTGGCGGAGGAAACCTTTGGATGGATCTGGTAAGCCCAAATGAGTAGTGCGAGTGAACTGGGAATGTCTGGAGGAGGACTCTGTCCACGAGGCCTTCAATTCACACCTCCGAAGGAGCTTCCTGTTCATCCCTGTGGAGGCTGGGGGCATCGAGCCTGAATAGTTGATGTTCAAAGCTTCCATTACTGAAGCTGCAGCTGAGAGTTGTGGTCTCAAGGTCATGGGTACATCAAGGGGCGGTAACCCTCAAACGCCGTGGTGGACCCTGATGATCAGGGAAGCCATCCGACTGAAGAAGGATGCCTTCAGGGGCATGTTGTCCCTGGGGACTCCTGAAGCGGTTGCAGGGTACAGACAGGACAAGAGGACTGCAGCCTCGGCTGTGATGGAGGCGAAGAGGCCATGGAGAGGGACTATCGGACTGCACCAAAGTTGTTCTGGAGGACTGTCCAACACCTCAGGAGGGGGAAACGGGGGACCATCCAAGCTGTATATAGCAAGGATGGGACACTGTTGACCTCGACTGAGGAGGTTGTCGGTCGGTGGAAGGAATGCTTTGAGGAACTCCTGAATCCAACTACCCCAACTGACCGATCCTCTGTTGCAGAGACAGAGCTGGAGGATGATGGGGGATTCGAGTCAATCTCTCTGGGCGTAGTCATCGAGGTTATTAAACAACTTCACGGTGGCAAAGCCCCAGGTGTTGATGAGATTTGCCCGGAAATGCTGAAGGCTCTGGGTGTTGAGGGGCTGTCATGAATGACACGCCTCTTTAACATTGCGTGGAAGTCTGGGACAGTGCCGAAAGAGTGGCAGACTGGGGCGCTGGTTCCTCTTTTTAAAAAGGGGGATCAGAGGGTGTGTGCCAACTACAGGGGCATCACACTCCTCAGCCTCCCTGGGAAAGTTTACTCCAAGGTGCTGGAAAGGAGGGTCCGGCCGATTGAGGAGGAACAATGTGGGTTCCAATGTGTTCTGGTCGTGGAACAATGGACCAGCTTTTTACTCTCGCAGGGATCCTAGAGGGGGCTTGGGAGTATGCCCATCCAGTCTACAGTACATATGTTTTGTGGACTTGGAGAAGGCGTACGATCGGGTCCCGAGGGATATACTGTGGGAGCTACTGCGGGAGTATGGGGTGAGGGGGCCTCTCCTCAGGGCCATCCAATCCCTGTATGCCCAAAGTGAGAGCTGCGTTCGGGTTCTCATCAGTAAGTTGGACTTGTTCCGAGTAGCTGTTGGCCTTCGCCAGGGCTGCGCTTTATCAACAATTCTGTTCATGATTTTCATGGACAGGATATTGAGGCGTAGTCGTGGTGAGGAGGGGTTACATTATGGTGGGCTGAGGATTGCATTGCTGCTTTTTGCAGATGATGTGGTCCTGTTTGCGTCATCGGCCTGTGACCTGCAGCGCTCACTGGTCCGGTTTGCAGCCGAGTGTGAAGCGGCAGGGATGAGGATCAGCACCTCCAAATCTGAGGCCATGGTCCTCAGCAGGACTGCCTTATCCGAGTGGGGAATGAGGTCTTTCCACAAGTGAAGAAGTTTAAGTATCTTGGGATCCTGTTCACAAGTGAGATTGGACGGAGAAATGGGGCAGCAGGAGCGGTATTGCAGTCTCTTCACTGCACTGTTGTCACAAAGAGGGAGCTAAGCTGAGAGGCAAAGCTCTCCACCTACCGTTCAATCTTCGTTCCTAGCCTCACCTATGGTCATGAGCGATGGGTCATGACCGAAAGAACAAGATCACGGATACAAGTGGCGGAAATGGGCTTTCTCAGGCGGGTAGCTAGTGTCTCCCTTAGAGATAAGGTGAGAAATACTGCTGTTTGTGAGGGGCTCAGGGTAGAGCTGCTGCTCCTTCGCGTGGAAAGGGGTCAGCTGAGGTGGTATGAGCATCTGGTGCGTATGCCTCCGGGGCGCCACCCTATGGAAGTGTTTCTGGCACGTCCAGCTGGGAGGAGACGTCGGGGCAGACCCAGGACTAGGTGGAGGGATTATATCTCAACACTGGCCTGGGAACACCTTGGGATCCCCCAGTCAGATGGATGGATGGATGGATGGATGGATGGATGGATGGATGGATGGATGGATGGATGGATGGATGGATGGATGGATGGATGGATGGATAGATAGATAGATAGATAGACAGACAGACAGACAGACAGACAGACAGACAGACAGACAGACAGACAGACAGACAGACAGATAGATAGATACTTTAATAATAATTCAGGGTGATGTCTGCTCACAAAAGATACAAATAAATACACATAACAGTGACTGACACAGTCAAAAAGACGTTGCATAAATTACATAATTAACATAATGACATAATTACAACAACAGAAAAACCTAACATAAAAAAGGCAGCATAGGAACCTGAAAGAAGCATTAGATGTAGAAGATGTAGGATCAGAACACGTGGATGAACCGAACTGTAAACTGACACTAAGGACCCCTACAAAGTATCCCACAGTGCATCCCCAGTGCGTCCCAGGCCCCACTAGTCGATCCCTTATTGGCCGACCTTGATGACCCTGCAGCTTCCGCTTCGATCCCCCTCCTTCTGAGAGAGTGGTTGTGCCCCTGATGGCACGAGGGACAAAGGAGGTCCTGAGTCTCTCAGTGGAGGAGCTTTGTGACAGTAGTCTGTCACTGAAGGAGCTCCTCTGCTGGGTGAAGGTGGTGTGCAGGGGGTGGGTGGTGTTACCCAGGATCGATCTAAACTTGGACATAGTCCTCCTCTCTAGGACAGTCTGAACAGAGTCCAGTTCCTGACCGATCACAGAACCAGCCCTCCAGATGAGCCTGTCTAGGCGCTTGGTGTGTCCCGTTTCCTGGCACCACCACCCCAACACACAATGGCGTAAGACAGCACACTGGACACAATGGACTGGTAAAACAGTCTAAGCAGATCAGAGCTGATGTTGAAGGAGGCCAGCCTCCTGAGGAAGTACATCCTACTCTGACCTTTCTTGTATACACAGTCCAGGTTGTGTGACCAGTCCAGTCTGCTGTCCGGCTGCAGCCCCAGGTACTTATAAGTCCCCACTACCACCACCTCCTTACCCCCGATGACCACTGGCTGTGGGGAGGGGGGTGCCCGCCGGAAATCCAGCACCATCTCCTTGGTTTTGGAGATGTTTAGCTGAAGCTCATTTCACTGACACCACCCCACAAAGTCCGTCACCACTCTCCTGTACTCCCTCTCATCACCCTCCCTGATACATGCCACGATTGCAGTGTCGTCTGAGAACTTCTGCATGTGGCACGTATCAGAGTTGTGTTGGAAGTCCGTCGTGTAGAGAGTGAAGAGAAGGGGGGAAAGTACGGTTCCCTGGGGCTGGATGGTGTTGAAGGTGCACGAGAAGTCAAAAAAGAGCCCCCTCACTGCACAGCTCCCGACATCCAAGTAGGAGAGGGCCTGGTGGAGGAGGTACAGGACGGCGTCGTTAGCCCCAACCTGGGGCCGGTAGGCAAACTGGAGAGGGTCCATCACGCCCTGCACCTGGGGACGCATGAGCTCCAGGACCAGTCGCTCTAGTGTCTTCATCACGTATGAGGTGAGAGCGACTGGTCGGTAATCATTGAACTCTGTGGGGCGTCTCCGCTTGGACACAGGGACGATGCAGGATGTCTTTCATAGGGACGGGACCCTCCCCAGCCGGAGACTGGGGAGGATCACACAGTTCGGCAGCACAGGCCTTGAGGAGTCTTGGGGGGACCTGGTCTGGTCCGTCCGCCTTCCTTGGGCGAAGCCTCCTCAACGCAGACGTCACCTGTTCCACAGTGATGGCCGTGTGAGGGGGGGGTGGCACGTTGATTCCTTTGGCCAGGGGGTCTGGCAGTTGAGGTGGGGGAAAGGTCTGGGTTTGGCCCAAGGTAGATGGGTGAGGTGGACGGAGAGGGAGAGGGGGAGGCAGGTGAGCTGAATGGAGAGGGGGAGAAGGAGGCATGTGGAATCAAGTCAGCTGGGCTGGGGGAACTCTGGGGACAAGGGCATGGAGTGGTGGGGGAGATAAACTGATTAACAAAGCTGTTAAGTTCATCAGCTCGCTCCACATTTCCCTCCACTGTAATGCGGCCCTCTCCATAGCCGGTGATGGCCCTCATGCCACTCCAGACCTCCCGCACCTGGTTGCGCCCAAGCTGGTTCTCCAGCTTCCTTCTGTAGTTCTCCTTGGCCTCCCTCAGGCAGAGCCTCACTGCCTGGGCCTCCCTCATCTCATCCTCATTCCCACTCCTGAACGCCCGATTCTTCCTGTTCAGGACAGCCTTCACCTCCTTAGTTACCCAGGGTTTGTTGTTTGGGTAACACTTGATTGTCCTGACAGGGACCACTGTGTCCACACAGAAGTTCATATAATCTGTTTTATGAACTGGGCCGCCCCGTCGACGTCCTCCCCATGTGAGCCCACAATGACATCCCAGTTGGTGGTCTGGAAGCAGTCCCTCAGCGTCTCCTCTGCTTCCGGGGACCACCTCCTGTCCTGCCAGGTTGTTGCTGGCAGCCGTTTCACCAGCGGGATGTAGGTGGGCTGTAAGTAAACTAGGTTGTGGTCTGATTTACCTAGTGGGTGAGGGGGGTGATGGTGTATGCCTCCTTGGCATTTGTGCAAAACAGATCGATGGTTCTGTTCTTCCGTGTGGGGCAGTTCACACATTGGGACATTGTGGGGAGAGATAAATCCAGGGTGACGTGGTTAAAGTCCCCCGTGATAATGACAAGCACCTCCGGGTGCCGGGTCCGAAGATCAGCGGTGGTCACACAGATGGTCTCTCGTGCCGTCTCTGGGTCTGCATGTGGGGGGATGTAGACGGCAAGGACAATGATGTGTGAAAATTCACACGCCAGGTAGTAGGGCCTGATGCTAACAGCTGTTAGCTCCAGATCCCGGTTGCACAGCGTAGTTTTCACAGTCACATGTCCTGGATGACACCATCTGTTGTTCGTGTAAATGATCAGACCACCTCCCTTCTTCTTGCCGGCGGTGTTCGTGTCCCGGTCCGCTCGCACCGAGGAAAAGCCGGTCAGTCCAACGTTAGCATAGGATACGAAGTCCATCAGCCACGTCTCAGAGAACACCAACAAGCTGGTTTCTTTGTAGCGCTGCTCAGTCCTGCACAGCGCCGTCAGTTCGTCCACCACCAGAGCTGGTGGATGTGGCCGGGGAAAGGGAAGTTTGGGGCTTCTTGTTGAAGCTGCTGCACTTGCGAACCGATTCCAGATGAGCGGTGGAAGATGAATGGATGGATGGAAAATAGTTTCCAGACTTGATCAGAAGAAAATCCTGCAGTCAGAGCAGATCAGAGGTGAAGTACCACTGAGAAGAACACAAAACTGAAACCTAATTCATTTACCCAGGAAGCCTGCTCTGAATTTCCATAATGCGATGGTGATTTTGTTGAGACATAATTTCTTACCTTTCTCAGATGAATAAAATCCATTTGGTGGATTCTGAATTTGCATGATTTCAATGACATGTTGGTAGCAGTGTCATATCTCTATTCATCTGTCACCATAATGAGATCCAAGGCTTGCTGACCCCTTGGAAGACTGTCAGGGACCAAGCAGTAAGGC
This sequence comes from Antennarius maculatus, assembly GCA_013358685.1. Taxonomy (NCBI): domain Eukaryota; kingdom Metazoa; phylum Chordata; class Actinopteri; order Lophiiformes; family Antennariidae; genus Antennarius; species Antennarius maculatus. The sequence continues at coordinate 8,884,586 of CM023617.1, read as the reverse complement.
AGCAGGACACAGGAGATTTTTTGTCCCAAAATGGGCTTTTTCTTCTAATTTTCCCAAAAACAAAACATCTAACAAAAGAGTTTGACCAAATGAAGTAGTAAAAGAGGTCAACTAAATATAACCAAACTCCAACAGAACTCAGAACCAAAGCGAATGAGTGGACACAACAGAACAAAACTGACCTCCCAAACAATCAAACAGATGAACTGATGAATGAAAATGGCCACTACATACATAACTGGCCAAAACTCAATGTAAATCCCCAGATCCAAGACACAGTATGTTGTGGTCTAGTCCAATAAGGCTGGCAGCAGCCTATCTGAGCCCTCGGCCATGCCTTTGATGCACCAGGAAATAGAACTACAAGTAACTCAAAAGAAAAGAAAATGTTAATACAAACATAATTTGAACTTTCAATGTCCAGATGTAATACTAAAAAATATGAAAACTGAAATAGCGTATAAAATGATATGTTTAATATTGAGGCTCGTGACTGAAAAATAAAAATGCTGTAGTGGTGAGGTGTGGATATTACCATGTGTAGCTGGCCATCACAAAGACAATACAGATCACATCTTCAATGTATGTTCTAAATTTAAGATTTAAAAAGAAAAAAAAAACTTAAATAATCTGGATCTGAGTCCACCTGGTGGAACATAATGACTTATTATTACAATTACTGTCATTAGCTTAATGATATTTTCACAGTATTTCAAAAAGCACTCAAGTATTATAGAATGTCAAAGGTTGATCCAGAATCATCATCTGTGTACAAAGTCAAAATGTAATTATGCTCTCCTTGACAAAAGATCCATTCCAGAGAATGGAGAATTAAAATCCACTGTCAGCTTAGGGAATTTAAGATATCTTGTGTATAAGCAGACACAGATTCCCCACTCATTTAATAATGCACAAGTTTCTTTTCCATTTATTTGCTAATTTATCAGGGAGCATATAATGCATGGATCATTTATTTAATGCTTGATTGAATTAAAGTTGAGTCATCACTATGTTTTATGGAGCATGTTCTTGTTAGTTATTCAGAATGAACATGGAACACTAGAGGATATATTCAAGAACTCTTTACTTACCATAGAAACCAGGTGTGTATGATCGACAGACATTCTGTGGGTGAATGATTCTAAACAGTTTGTCATAAAGGTCCCAAAAGGTTGATAACTGCTGAAATCTGTTGGTCTAGGTGTCAGTATCATTCACAACACCCACAGTAACGTTATCTAATACTCAGCACCATCAAGAAATTTTAGCACGTCATGAGAGATGATGAAGTGTTTTCCCAGTTCATCCAATGTTATCCAGGAAAATGATCATACTGTTTCAGTAGAAGTGTCCCTTCAGTCAGGGATAGTCAGGAACACACAGGGAAAAACTGATCAAAATTATTTCAAGAAACTTTTTATACACAGCAATTTAGTACTGAAGTTTTGCCATTTGCTTTACTGTTTAGTTTTATTTTAATGTACATGATTTCTAGCTCATTTTATTATAATGTATTACAACATAAAACCTTGAAGTAAAATGAGTGGCATTTAATTCTAGAATTTAACGCAAACAACACTTTAAAAAAAATGTCATTAAACTTATCTACACATCTTCCATGCACTGGAGCGACGTTTTAGAACATTTAAAAAGACGCATTTCATTTATTTATCCAATCCAAAAAATATCACTTTTTCCTCAGTAATGACCGAGAATTGCAATAAACGGAGCCAACTACAACCTCTTCTGTTCGTCTTTCCTGGGTAAAATACACGCGTGGCCGTGGCTGCTTTGTGCCTACAAAGGAATGGATTACTTTGGAGTAACGCAGCCGGCGCACGCAGCTCGCTGGTGAGGCAGCGGCACAGGGCCGAGCTGCTGCAGTTGTGTGAGGGCGCCGCTGGGTGAGTCCCTCTCTCCGCTGCTTCTGTCTCCACAGCTCCCTTTTTTCCAAAGAAAAGAAGAGGAGAACGAGGTCCAGGGAGGAGGGCCGCCGCCATTATCGGAAAGCTGTTTGAAATACCTCCTTTCACACGCGCAATCTGCGCGTAAATTAACTCGGACATGAACACATTTTGTTGCAGCAGAAGCGGATTTGAGACGAAGCAGCATGGCGATCGCAACGAACTCCCCGTTGTCTCGTGTGAGCGACTAGCCCAGCATTATGTGGCCACAACAATGGACAGAATAATTATTGAAAAAGCAACGTGGTGAACAGAGAAGAAGACGACTAAACAGTGATTTAAACGTCTGAATTTCTCACGAGAAAAAGGCAGATCTGGATTACTCTCTGATCACTCGGGATATTAATTTCTTCCATCTCTGTGGTTTAAATTGCAGCGAAAACAGTGATGTTAAATGACAGAATCCAGGCATGGGTAATGTAAATCAATCTACCCCATTGGTCATGTTATAGCATTATCGGTCTGATCTGTGAATTGAGACGGCGTTTATTGTATTCTGCGGCTTTGCCCGTGTTCACATCAGGCGGCGAGGGCTGCGGCAAGCGCCGGCCTGACAGATGCGAGAGGATAAAGGGAGAAATGCGGTGGTATGTACCCTTCTTTCTCTTCATTCTCCCTCCGTGTTTATGGGATGTGTCCCAGTGCTACACCCTAGACAGCTGGATAAATACGTGCAAGCGTCGTCTGCTTGTGTGGATGGAGGAGGTCTGGCTATCCCAGGTCTCTCCTCTGCAATTTCATTATTGAACAGCATCAGGCCTGGCGTGGTCAGCCCCACTGTGTGCGCCCTGAAGCCCACGTTCACTGTTAATCCTTTGCAAAACATTTAGCCTTACAAAATCCTATCTAAGTAAGGAAGTAAGTAGGTCGTGTAGTTGAAATCGCTGGAACATGCTTTTTAGTAATTTGTGCCGTTTGTTTTTTTTATCTGTCCATTTTTTTTGGTGTGGGGGGGGCAGGCCTAGCTCAGCTGTATGGACTGCCCGTGGGTGTTTTTGACCCTGCCAGGGCTGTTGGTTTCTGACCTGTGGTCACTTCATGTGAAAGGACAGACTATGATTGTCCTGATACGTGACTCCAGTTTGAATCACGTCATGCTTATGGGAAATCCAAGGGTTTGATCTTTTTTTATATATATATATATATATATATATATATATATATATAACTGATTATAAACCCCGCAGGGAAATTAGTGGCACACTCTAGTTAGTTCAAATCATGCATATATATGTGTGTACAGGCCCTGACACACAAACACACACACATGGGGCCTGTACACATGCAGAGGAGATAGAGTGGCGAGCAGCTCCTTTGTGGTGCACCCCAAATGAGCAACTTGTAAGGGGGACGGCGCCTTGCTCAAGGGCGCCTCGGCAGTGCTCTGGAGGGGAGCTGACACCTCCCACTGTCAGCTCACCTCTGGGTGTTGTTTTGGGCAGGTGCAGGAATCGAACCGCCGATCTTTGAAACATTGGACGACCCGCTCTACCGCGCACTCGACTACTGAGCCAGTACCGCCCCCTTTAAAAAAAAAAAATAATAATAATAATTTTAAAAAAATTATATATATATATATATATATATATATATATATATATATATATACACACACACACAAAATTATTCACCCCAGATGGGACAATTTGAACTTGTGATCTGATAATTCAGAATTGCATTGGTGATATTAATATGAATAAATGCTAAAATGATGGATATACAGTATACTGTATATCACTTGATATTTTTAAACATTGGGAAAGTGGTGTGTCCATCAGCATAGACAGACTATACATGTATCTGGACCTTAGTTCAGTAATCAGTTGTTCATGCTTTTTGTCCGATAATTAGGAATATGTCTGGATGAAATTTACAGATATATGTGTGGTTCTTCATTTTAAATTGCTTAGTTTGGCGCTGGTCAACATTGCTGGGTCTCTAACACCATCTTATTATGCCCATGTTTAGATATCATGCCAGATATTACAGAATTTTTGGGTACAAACTTGGTTTCTGTTCATTAATATTAATGCAGTTACATATGCTATTATAATTTTCTTTGATAAATGATCAGACCTCATACATGATCAAGGCCATAGACATGATGGAGTACAGCAGTTATAGCCTAATAAAAGCTGTTGTAGTCATAATCAAAGGGCAATCATTGATTTTTCTTAAACATTACACTCGACCTGGGCTAATAAAAGGTTTCATTCAGTCAGTATCATTTGATAAACTAGGAAACGGGCTCAGACATAGGCCTGTTGATGTTCTCCTATTCTCAGTCTTTGGTATTCATCTCCTAGGATAGCAATATGAAACACCTAACAGATACTTTAACATTTTTTTTTTTTTAGCAAAATAACACATAGGAATAGATCTGTTATAATGAGAGGTATGTTTTAACAAAATGTTAATGTTCTGGTTTGCCCCCTTTTAGTTTTGCAATTTTTTAATTGTTCAAGTTTTAATTCAAAATGTGTTTTTCTTGATTGCTCAGTTTGTCTGAATTATTTTTTGTGTTTGTTTTTTTTGGCAGGATCTAATGCCGACAGAATAAATGAATGAATGAACCCTAATCTCATATTACTGCACTGCTAGTTAACAAAAATTGAAGTCCAGTGAAGACGGTCAAATCCGGTGACCATTGTGGATCAGCAACTGTATGGACAAAGACTTAAGTGACATCTTTTGTACAGTGCCTGTTTATGGCAGGATGAGCTTCAGCAGGCTATGATGGCAAAAAAGCAAGATGCCCGATCGCCCATTTACAACCTCATTGTGGTGGGATTGTCAGGAACAGAGAAAGAGAAAGGACAATGTGGGGTTGGAAAGTCCTGCTTATGTAATAGATATGTGCGACCTAGCGCTGATGACTTCTACCTTGACCACACTTCAGTTTTAAGCACCAGTGACTTTGGAGGAAGAGTGGTTAATAATGATCACTTTCTTTTTTGGGGAGAGGTGTCACGGCTGCTGGAGGAGGGGCCAGAGTGCAGGATGCATGTCGTCGAGCAAACAGAATTCATTGATGACCAGACATTTCAGCCACACCGTAGCACTGCTATGCAGCCCTACATCAAAAGGGCAGCTGCAACCAAGCTGGCTTCAGCAGAGAAGCTCATGTACTTCTGCACAGATCAGCTTGGCCTGGAGCAAGACTTTGAGCAAAAACAAATGCCCGAGGGCAAGCTGCAGGTTGATGGCTTCCTTCTATGTGTTGATGTCAGCCGGGGCATGAATCGCAACTTTGATGACCAGCTGAAATTTGTCTCAAACCTGTACAGTCAGCTAAGCAAGACCAAGAAGCCCATTGTGTTGGTCCTCACCAAATGTGATGAAGGAGTTGAACGCTACATTAAAGATGCACATACTTTTGCAATCACAAAAAAGAGCGTAGCGGTAGTTGAGACTTCTGCACGCTCAAATATAAATGTGGATCTTGCCTTTCTCACTTTAGTTCAACTTATTGACAAGAGCAGGGGCAAGCCCAAGATAATTCCTTATTTTGAGGCCCTGAAGTTCCAGAGTCAGCAGATCGCATCTGCAAAGGATCGTTATGAATGGCTAATCAATCGTATAGTGAAAAATCACAATGAAACATGGTTAAACACAAGTCAACGCATGAACACGTCCCCAGAATACAAAGAATATGTCTTCTTGGAGGGAACAGCTAAATGCAAGAAGCTTTTTCAACAGCATGTATACCGTCTGAAACAGGAACATATTGAGAGGCGTCGCAAAATATATTTAAGCACTCTTCCCTTAGCGCTTAGTTCATTGGTACCTGACCTCGATGAGATAGATCAACTGAGCTGGTCTGGGGTACAAAAAGTCCTGGAATCAAAGCAACACTTTGCTCACTGGTTTGTTGTTCTGGAGGACTCACCATGGGAGGATACGTCTCACATTGATAACATGGAAGATGAGCGAATTCCTTCAGACCTTCTGGAGACGGCTGAGGCAGAGGAAATATTTAACACCCACCTAGAACATCTGCGAAACGAGTGCAGACGAGCAGAGATAAGGCTGGAGTTTAAACAGAAGTTAGCTTCCTCTCCTTTTGTTACACCTGGTAAACCTTGGGAGGAGGCACGCAGCTTCATCATGAATGAAGAATTCTACCAGTGGCTTGAGGAACCAGAGTACTTGGATCTGTACAACCGTCATCAGAAGGAGACTATTGACCGTGCTAAAGAAGACTTCCAGGAGCTCTTACTGGAGTACTCTGAACTGTTTTATGAGCTTGAGGTGGATGCCAAGCCAAGCAAAGAGAAGATGGGAGCAATTCAGGAGGTTCTTGGGGAGGAACAGAGGTTTAAGGCATTACAAAAGCTTCCCGCTGAAAGAGATGCCCTGGTATTGAAGCATATCCACTTTGTCTATCACCCTACCAAGGAGACCTGTCCTAGCAGTCCTCACTGTGGAGATTTTAAGATCGAACAAATCTTGGTTTCCCGTTTCCCCATGTGCTATCCCTTCTTAGATGTGAAAGCTCATTTTGGAGATACCAAGGCTGACAGAATTAACCTTGTCATACTAGGTAAAGATGGACTGGCCAGAGAATTTGCAAATGAGATTAGAACTCTTTGCACAAATGATGACTGGTATGTGTTAGATGGGAAAATGTATGAATTGACCCTTCGGCCTATTGAGGGAAACGTTCGTCTTCCAGTCAATTCCTTCCATACCCCCACTTTCACACCTCACGGTTGTCTGTGTCTCTATAATTCAAAAGAGTCCCTCTCTTACATTGTTGAAAGCCTTGAGAGAATTAGGGAATCAACTTTAGGTCGAAGGGATAGCCAGCTGGCACAGCTGCCAACATCACTGCTTTTAGTCACGAAAAGGGGCGTGGGATCATATGTGGATATAGGAGGAGAAACTGCCTTAAACCTGATAACACAGGGACAGCAAGTTGCAAGGAGACTGCAGTGTAGCTTTTTAGACCCTGCTTCCCCAGGTGTGGGTTATGGTCATAATGTTAATGAGACCCAGATCAACCAGGTGTTGAGGGGCCTTCTTGATATCAGGAGAAGCACATCATTTAGTAGCAGCTCACCACCACTCCTCCCTGAACTCCCAGGTCTCAGAGACTCTCTTCATCAGCCAGTACAAGAGGCAGACCTTCGCATTGTCATGTGCTTAATGTGTGGAGACTCCTATGATATTGAACAGCTTCTGTCCCCTTTCCTTATGCATCAGCACTGCAGGCCCATGTCCAATAGCGGTACTTCTGTATTGCTAGAGCAGACTGTCGGTGGACACAAGTTGGCTATAGAGCTCTCTCTGCTCTCATACCATGCCTCATTTACTTTGCGGAAGAGTAGGTTAGTACACGGCTATATCGCAGTGTACTCTGCCTCCCGAAAAGCCTCCCTGGAGACCCTGTGTGCCTTTTTGTGTGAGGTTCAGGACATCATCCCGGTTCAGCTATTAGCAGTTGGAGACAGCCAGGCAGAGCTGACAGACAGCGACTATGCCTGTGAACAACTGATTCAAGGGGAGGAGCTGGCCCATGAGATCGAGGGCCGCTTTAATACTCTGATTTGCGGTTCCGGGGGCATGGTAGGAGGCTTGCACAGGATAGAGATGTTCCATTCTTTTCTGATGGAGGTGGTAGAAAAGCGCAACATTGTGGAGGCCACACACATGTATGATAATGTTGCTGAAGCGTGCACAAATGAAAATGTGTACTCTCCACGCTGTAGTTCTCCCAGTCCTGTCACCATGTTCCTGGATTCAGAAGATGACGTGGAGCCATCACCACCCTACTATGATGGAACTCTCACTTCTCACAGTGGGGGCTTCAACCTGGCTGACTTAGATTCCAGTGATATTTCTGTCATCTCTGATATCAGGGACTTTGAGAACAAACTCAACAACAAAGTACCCCCCCAAGTGAGAGTTAAACCTGGTGTCACTTTTGACTTCCGGAAGGTGAGCCGCAACCCATACATTGATACACTGGGCCATCGTCGCTCCCTACCATCGGCTGTCACCTGGGTTCCTAGTGGTGACGTGGGCTACGATCCTTCAGACTACGCTGAACCTATTGACGCTGTTTCAAAACCCCGCCCTAGCAATGAAGAGATCATCTACTCAGTGCCACATGACAGCACACAAGGCAAAATCATCACCATACGCAACTCCAACAGGATGCACTCCAATGGAAATGGCTCAGACAGCGAAGCTGACAGCAGCTCCCTGGAGCGAAGGAGGAAGTTCTCTGCAGTGGGGGTGAAGCCCCGTCTTTACCGTGACCGCTCCAAACGGCTCGGCAAGTTCAGCAGCTTTCGAACGAGTTTCATTGGCAGCGATGATGAGATTGGGGCGCTTCCAAAATCTAAAGAAGATGACTTTGGGACACTGAAAGGTGAAAGTCTTGTTAATGAAGAGAGTGAAGACCCAAAAAAGAGGAACATACTGAAGAGTCTGCGTCGAACAGCTAAGGTTTGTGTATTCAACCTTTTTTTAAGAAAATTGTATAATTTCCTTTACATATTTAGAATCTCTTACTTAAATTTCTGTTTTTGTCTTCTGTGACTTTGTGTAGAAAACAAGACCAAAGCCCCGCCCATCTATTCCAAAACCCCCAGAAAGCAATTACTTTGGAGTCCCCCTCGCAAATGTAGTGTCCCCAGACAGACCTATCCCATTGTTTATCGAGAAGTGTGTCCGCTTCATTGAGACAACAGGTACGTTTTAAAAACAATTTTTTTGAACTGTAACGTTATATGAATATGAAGTTATAGTCCAGTTGTAGTAGAAAATGTAGTTCATCACCCCATTGTTGACCTCCCCACCCAAGTCTGCTCCTCTCAGGCACCTTCTGTGAGTGGTATTTGTCTCAGATGAAGGTTTCTGACTCACAACTCAAATATTGTTTACTGTTGCTTTTCAGTAGTTACTCATGCATTTTGGCCACCCTATTTCTTCTCCTTTATTTGTCTAATAGCTGGTTGCTTCTCATGAATTTTGACCAGTGACGTGACTCTTATTGTGAAAGAGTTGTGAGATAGTACTGATACCAGTTAACTAGTGGAACCTTAAATAATGGATTCTCTCTTTCTTATCTAATGTTTCTAACATTACCCTTGGCGATATTTGATGATCCAGTCATTAATCACGTTGCTATTTTATATTTACCATAAAAGTAATAACCTTGAATAATGAAATGCATCTTTGAAGGGCGATCCTGATCACTGTATGTTTATTTCCTCAGGCCTGAACACCGAGGGTTTGTATCGTGTAAGCGGCAACAAGTCAGAGATGGAAAGCATGCAGAGGCAGTTTGAACAGGGTGAGCATCAGACATGTCGGAGCCAGATGTTTTATATATTGTTGTGTAATTAACAGAAATACACTTCTCAAAGCAAGTGACATGGAATCGATTGTTCAGTCCTGATGACGGCAGATCGGGATGGGCTTGTTTTCTCTTATTTGTTTAATCCTCTCATTGTCATGTGTGCAGACCACGGATTAGACCTGGTGGAGAAAGACTTCTCCATAAACACTGTGGCTGGAGCCCTCAAAAGCTTCTTTTCTGAGCTGCCTGAGCCCCTGGTGCCTTGTGCTCTGCAGGTGGACCTGTTGGATGCTTTCAGTAAGCAAACACCACTGGGCTGGGAGGGTCTTTACTGGAACAATAAAAGATTTTTATAGTAGGAGGGAAGAGGGTAGGGTAGCGTTTGACAGCCCTGAATAAAGCTTGACTAATTTTCCTGCTCGTGTAGAAAGATATTATTTCAAAATTACTGTGTGCCATGATGATATTTCAGTTTTAATGATGAATCCTCTCTGCTTGTGCAGAAATCAATGACAGAGAACAGAGGTTATATACCATGAAGGATGTCCTGAGGAGATTCCCCAGGGAGAATTATGATGTCTTCAAGTATGTACTGAGCCACTTACACAAGTAAGTTCCCGTCTGCTCCTTTATGTGCTTTTGCGCATTTGATTATATCTTGTATTAGACTGTTTATTTGCACAGTATAAATAAAATGTGATTAAATTGGTTACTATTTGTGAATTTCCCTAGGGTGAGCCAGCTGAACAGGTTGAATTTGATGACCAGTGAAAACTTGTCCATCTGTTTCTGGCCTACCCTCATGAGGCCTGACTTCACCACCATGGATGCCCTCACTGCCACACGCACCTACCAGACAATCATCGAGACCTTCATCCACCAGTGTGCATTCTTCTTTTACAACCAGCCCCTCCTTGACTCCCCCACTGGCTTGGCAGGGCTCCCGGCCTCACCCACTACCACCCTCAGTGGAAGCTCTGCTTACTCTTGCTACCGCTCCTCTCCTCCGCACACCACCACACACTTCAGCCCCCTGCAGCAATCCCCACCCACCACCCCCCAGTCTCCCCTTCAGTCTCTGCTTCCTCCCCTCCACCAGCATCCCCACTCCCACCATTCTCCTGCAGAACAAGAGACACTGTGAGAAACAGTGAAACCATGTGTGCCCATGATGATGCTGGACCTTATCACCAACACACACACAGACATGTGCAACTTGCACATGACAATTTTGATCATGGACAACCTAAATGAAGAAGAGACGAGATGGGAATTATGTGAAAAACTACCCAACCTGCTGTTTGTGTCTTTACTTGTTTGCATTGGGGCGGGCTACCATTATCAGCGACTTCTACCACGCTTGGAATCCCTGGGATCTGACATTAGGTCAGTAGAAGAGGACAAACTGCTCTTCTGTCAACAGCCACCTCTTATCCTACACTATCAAGATATAGAAACCTCTATGACAAGCTGGAAGAATTGTTTTGTGTTCACAGTGTTTTTATCTATGTAAAACTGATTAATTTTTTTCCTCATGAAAGTACTGCCACTGGATTTTTTTGACTGTTCCTCTGTAGGTCCTTTGGGCAGCAGTTGGCTCCACACAGCAGAGGTTCTTCTGCTTGCCTTTGGGGGTTTCTCTCATCGGCTCTACTTGAGAGATCAGCATGGGGAGGGAGGGAAGGAAGGGGGGTGGGGGTGGGGGTGGGGTTCACATCCAGGGATGCACTTTAATGATCACTGTTATTTTACCCTTGAAAGGGGTTTTTGTTTGTTGACATACTGTTTTCTTTGAGTGTTTTTAATTTCACCGCTCAAACAGCCATACCCATTGACTCAACAGAGCTATGGCAGATCAAACCTTGTTTACATAAAAACTTTTGTTTATCCACAGACTTACCTGAAGCACTTTTTGATAGTGTAGTGTTACATTAGAAGAAGAGCCACATTGATTAATTGTTCATGTTTGTTTAGTAATTTGAGTGTGGCGTTAGTGCAGGCTTGTGAAACAAGGTCTTTTGTAAAAACTTGAGTTGTTTTAAGCTGATCCAGAGGTCCATTTTAGGGTGATAGGAAATCTGAATCCACACATGTTCCTCATTCATCCAGCCATGTGAATAATTTTCTTTGTCCACTTTCTAGCTGTTGGTGGATGTTTAGGAAAGAATGAATCATAAGACCATTATATAAAGGAAGAGTTTGCCTGCAATCAGATGAGCACAGGAGACGTTTTTCTGTTCTTGAATTTGTAACCTGACTTGTGTCCCAAATCGCTTACGTCCATACTCAAATTTGTTAGCTTGAGTGTATTAGTTTGTCTACACAACAAAGTACACTATGCCAAAGTGGAGTGTAACAAAAGTACCAGATGACATAGTCGAAATTAAGGGGAACCGTTACCATCTTTGTATGTAGTGGGAAGGGTCTGGGCTTCCTAACTCGGTCAATTCTGTGAAAATTGACGCAGGAAAAGCGACTGCTGGAGCAGAGAACGAAAAAAAAATTGTAATCAAGTTGTTTATTATAGTTAAATCATAAAGCTGGTAGATAGTTTGGTCACTTTGTGGCCACTTGAAATAAATTTGAGACAATGCTACACTGGTGGAACTACAGGAGTATGTGCGAATGCAGTAAAATATATTTAAATATACAGACTGAAGGGAATGTGATTGGGAACACAGCACTAGTCCTACTTTAACTTTACATTTCTATCTGGTGACAGTGGAAGTTTGGTTTTCTCAGTTTTGCTTCTGTTAATCAGAACAGGTATTCCAACATGAAGGACGTCTCAGTCCGAAGGTCCTGTATCCTCAACAAACATTTACTGCTCGTCTCAATACACAGTAAGATGATCGGTAGAAGCTAAATGTTTGTTAATGCCATACTTCCAGGAATCCAAACTGACCATTTACCTGCTTTAGTGAATTAGTTTTGTGCTTCATGTTCTCACTTGTCATTGAAAACAAAAAGGATAATTTCAGAGTTGGTGAACATCAAATGATTTTAAACATTAAAATTAGGAGAAGATACTTTTTTTTCTGAAGGAACAAGTAAAAACCGACGCCCCAGACATTAGTTGTGGATGATGATCGGTCTTTTAGTAATAGCAATCATCATTACCGGTACTTCCGGAGTTGCAGTGTTGGAAAGTCAGTCATTTCATGTGTTCATTGGCCTGAGATGAGGTTTTTCTTTAAACCAATCAGCTGTAAACCGTATCATTAGACCAAATAAACAATTAACCCATCGGATTCTTGGGATTATATTCAGCTTTCTGTGTCACGTCTAGTTGCAAACATGGCAAATCTACCAGACAGTCAACAAAAACTGAGTGCGTACTCATCTATAATGGTTTATTTGTATGTTGGGGAATATCACCCTTTAGTCAATGGTAGAAAACATTTCTAGTGTGTATTTCAATGACTGAAAGTCCATTTTTACCATTTTTGTGAACGGTGAAAGGCCAGTTACGTTAGTGCATGATTTAAAAAAACACCGAGGGAGAAGGATGAAAACCTCTACCTGTTTTAAAACATTAAATTAGTGTGACAAGAAAACAGATACTAAAGCGAATTAGCTGAAATGTGAAACTTTATGTACTGAGCATCAAGCGCAACCGTTGAAATTTGTCTGACTGAGAAAAGTGAAAATGAAGGCCTTATGTGAACTGTATAATAGTTAATAAATTAAATCTTGTAAAATTGTCCTCAGCTTACTCGTGGTGCATGTCTTTGTTTCTTTCATCCAGCCTTTTGAGATGAACCTCCATAGATGAACTTCACAGTGTGTAATACTGTGAAGTTGGATGGGAATGTGACTTTTGGAAATTGATTTTTAGATCATGAATCCACACAATAGGAGCTACGCTAATATGATCACAATGAGGTCCAGAGGCATAAACATAACCTTCACAGTGATCATCTCAACCTAAACAAAACCTGCCCTGTTATCCTTTTGTCAGCTGCACATTTTGCATCCTACAAATGGTGGGATGACAAGCAGCTGTAGCGGAACACATTGGTCAGGTGACTCCAAAGGGCATCAATTATTCACAGCATACCAGTCATGACTGACTGCACTCTTTTGATAGAACATTTCAACCTAGTATCTGTTAACCTATGCGAATGGAGTGGTCAGCTTAATACTGTATTATATTGCCATCTGGTGGCTGCAGAGAAGTAGGACTGAGTCTAAGAGCAAAACCTCATGTTACTCTGTCCAGTTCCTCATTTATCTGTTTCCCTTTCTTGTCTTTAAATTTAAGTTACAACTTTGAGTTCTTTGGGTTTCTGACAAGTTGTCCCATGACTAATATTCAGACACACAATGGGTGATTTCCTCTCACAGCCGGTGGTTTCCTAGACCAGAGTTCTTATATATGTTTTCTATTTCAGTTTGGCGTGACATCATAAATGAAAGATAAACATGTACAAGGAAGTGTATGGATACCCTACGTTTCAAAGTACTTTTGCAGTGCAAAAGGTTTCTCTCTCTGTTAAAGCGCTTTGAAATATCTGAGGATTAAGCGCTACACAAATTAAAGTTAATTGATTGATATTAAAACCATAATAATCCATACAGCAAATCCAGCCTACTAATAATAAAATACAACCTATAATAATTACAGCAGCACCACAATGTTGCTTTTGATCAGTAATGTTTTTTACCTCGCTACAGCTAAGTAAACATAAACAGCCTAGCTCTTTTTCTCTGTGGACCTACACTATGAGAGAAATGGGAGTTCATTTTATGCTTGCTGAGTAGTGAATTGTTTAAACAGTTTACACTGATTTTTCAGTGCACTATGTTGGATAAGGTAACTTTATAAAACAAAACAAAAAAAAAACTTCAGCAACAACGACATTAAACATTATGATACAAACAACAGAGAGAACAATTGGTTCTACTGTCTCTGCATTTCTAATAGAAAGAGCAAAGAAAAATCTTTTGCTGGTAATAGTGTGATTAAAAACATTGAAACTGTTCTAGAATGAAGCAGAAATATTCAAATAAGTTAACTGATTTTCTAAAGGTCACTACAAGTAGGCCAGAATACAGGTTAAACAACACACCAAAAATATATTATGTCCCTGAGCGGTACTATTTGTAGGTGTCTAATCACAACCCACATGAAGTTCAGTAGCTGCATGAGCCAGCACTAATCTCGCTCCTGCAACTTTTGCTTGGAAACTTTTGCTTGCAAAGGTGAGCCCGAAAAGCCCCATCATGCTTTGTTGCAGCTATGTAGGATGAGAGTAATTATAGATTATACTAAGCATGAGGATTCATTAGCTGCTCAGTCAGGTGACCCCCTTACTTCCTGTACATTCACCACAAATGTGGATGTGCTGTCATGTTAAAATGCTGATCCATACTTATTGTTCACTGTTATACTTTGCTGACTCATATGCAACATTTATTATTCCACAGCCACCACTGAAAAGACATTTAAATAGATAAATATGATGCTGTATATTTGCAAGGATCACAGGGTAAGATGTTATGAAGACTTACATATTGAAAAGCATTACTGTAGTTGCCATCATGCAAACTGATAGTTTCTTTTCTTTGTAATCGGTTGAAGGGGCTGATTAATTTGCTGCAATGCAAATGGTGGCAAAGCCTCACAAAGCCTGCATGTCCTCCAGGAAGTGCTGATTTGTGTGTGAGAACAGGTAACTGTTCGCTTTGCTGCTGCATGGATCCTTTGTGGTGCAGACGACTGCCTTTCTCTGGGCTTCACTGTTTGTCTTTCAGAGGAACAAAGGACTCGTTTATCCAACAATAATGTAGTCAGGCACTCCACCAGTTCACCAGCTCTTGCCCTTAAGTGGACTTTATAGTGTTGCCCTGGAACCCTGGGTCTGCTTTCAGTGCTGCAGGATCTGTCCTCTCAGGTTGGAACAATGAAGTGGTGAGTGGTGGTGAACCTGCTGGGACAGCAATAAGGCATGCTGGCACTGTGATGAGTGGAGTGGAAACAACATATTCACTGTGTTTGTTTTGCAATGAATAGACAAAGGTCTGTGAGGTGAAATGGCAACGTCATTGGTGATTTGGCTTTGGATTAATAAACAGAAAGTCTGCACGGCAAATTTTGTCCATTCTCTTATAAAAAATTTTTTTTCAGCATATTTTTTGTTTAGATCTAAATATAATGTTGGTTTTAGTGTATATTCAATCTATAATAGATATTTACAACAACCTTTTTCAATGTTGCTTCATCTGTTTATCTATAAATTCAGTAGGAATGTGAAATATGTTTTGATTATACACAAAAAACCCATTGAGAATGATAGAGGCCGTGACATATGAAAGATAGCTTTATTGCACAAGGTGTTAGAATGATCTTTTTAGTTTTTGTTTTCTTTTCATAGAAAATGTACTTTTGAACACAAGCAATTGCCGTAACAAGCAACTCAAACAAATGTTTTGGATACCCTCAACATTTTTTTGTTTGTTTTTGATTTTCATACATTTTTTCCTTCGATTTTTCCCTTTTAGCAAGCATGCAATGTTTTTTTTTTTCTCTGAGGATGAACGAAATACAAAATAATGATAATAAAAAAGTAAACAGGACAAACGACAACATCAAAAGACCTTCAAAAAAATAATAAAAATTCAACAAATTAGTATC
Organism: Antennarius maculatus; assembly: GCA_013358685.1. Classification (NCBI taxonomy): domain Eukaryota; kingdom Metazoa; phylum Chordata; class Actinopteri; order Lophiiformes; family Antennariidae; genus Antennarius; species Antennarius maculatus. The sequence goes on along the minus strand of CM023617.1, from coordinate 8,868,676 downwards.
AAAAACATAAAGGGAAAGAAAAATGTTTTTGCCCATTTCAGAAGTAAAATATTTTAGTTATGATACTATTTCAATTTTGAAATTGGGGCATTCAACCCTGATGTGTCCCCTGATTTATTCTGACGAAAAATAGCTCTTCATACAAAACTGTGTTTATGTACAAGACTTAATCTATAAACAACACTGACAAAGGTAGAGACAATGGATCTAGTATGTTTAAGGTGGCAAAGTCTTACTCTAATTCATCTGAAAAGGATGGGAGTCCAAATTTTTCAGGTTTACAGACTAACTCCAGTCCAGAATATATACATTTATAGTTTGTGTGACCAAAAGAGCTACAAGTCCCTGATTTCACTTGTCTGAATAGGTTTTTCGAACAGACAAATACTTTAGTAGTGTTTTGTGGGAACCAAATTTTTTAGTCAACACCTCAAATCAAATAAAAATGAATGTCAAATCAAAAAATCAAATGGCTGATGGATACCACCTCCCCTAAACAAACAAAAAAAAATGGATACATAAATGTAAACCACAAAACACTTGTGGAGATGCTTAAAAAACATTCCAATAGGTTCTTGTGTAAATGCACATTAGAGCAAAATGGAGAGTGGAGATAAAGAAAGAGGGACATATACAGTACTTCAGACAGGGGAACAACACATTTGAGTGAACATTATATAATTTTTAAAACTGAGCTCCCTGATATATAACATCGCTCAACATTATAGTAAATGACTTCATTCACATCATGACTGGGATTTTGCGAAAGAGCAAAGACCAGGCGAGTGACACTAAGGCTGGTTCAGAGGTCGGTTGGATGCCTTACCGTGACTGAAGCCTTCGTTTCATTCAAACAAAAACTTATTCGTAAATCCTCTGTCTCTATGATTTAGTTTGTGAATCTGTTTGTGTTTGCCAACCACGCAGGCTTACAACAAGTTGAATAGAGTCATAAAGCCAATCTTCACAGGCAGACTAAAGTACTACAGAATTCTTAATATGATTGTTTCATTGTACACATTCAGCAAATTTGGTGCTGCAAAACAAACAAGTTGTAATCTGTCGGCCGGCCTCCGTTTTCAAGAAATGGAACCAAGGAGTATGTCTTTCTTTTGACATCTTAACATGTGGCTCGGGAGGAGCCACTCTCTGTCCATACAGATGCCAAACACTCTAAGTTGGTCTACATACAGAAACTTATAGAACATCCTGTATATATACTATACTTTTTCTTTCTTTATTCCAACCTTTTTAAAATGTCTATTTTTTTTTTAAATTGCATGATTGAGAGATTGTCTCATTCTTAAATTTTGACATTAACACTAAATGGTTGTATATACTACCACAATATTGTGGTATATACAATTTATACTTTGTCATAATTTCACTTAAATGTCAGTAATATACCTACATAGAAATATATATGTAAATTCTTTATAATACCAAATATTCTCTATTTGTAATGTGAGAAATTATAGCTGGTTTATTTGGGTTGTCATGATTTTGTTCTAAAGTTAGTTACTGTTCAGCTGAAGAGAGATGTGTGGGAACATGTGATATAAATTTTTTTCTCATCATTGGAAGCCTGAATAATTTATTTGTAGGGACAATTAAGGGAAAATCTGCCAATAACTTTTTGGGCCTTTACGAGACACATAGAGGGTAAAGAAAATACAGAGAGAATAGGGGAACTTAATTCAAACTTCTGTAAATTGACAATAATACTCAAACTGGGGAGGACAGTATGTGTGTGCGCATGAGAGCTAGGACGGCCACACAGCGTCGTACTGGCTATCGTAGTGTTAATCGTCATGAACACAAAGCATTTAATTTCCCAATTATAGTCAATATTTTCAAATAACCACAGAATAATTTCCTTTTTTTTTTTTTTTCTTTTTTTTTTTGCAGAAAACCGAGTGGAGCTCAGCACTAGCCGGCTGGAACTGTTAGTTGGAGTTAGTAATTCTTTTACTGAGTCCCAGGTAAACATGAAAAGTAGGGTTAGCTGGGTATCTGCCTGGGAGAACACCTATCCCGAGGAAAATTAGACAGAACGCTGCGTTGTTCACCATTTGTTCGGTTGAAAGAAAGATGGTTGCATGTCCTTTCTGGCCCAGACTGAAGAGTACCAGAGTGGGGCTGGCTGAGAAATGGGACAGCAATGTAAGTCTGTGCAAGAGAGCAGACTACACCAGTGTGTATGACTTGGAGTAGGCCCCCACGCTCTGTTTCTGCAGTCTCCCCAACGCTGAGGAGCTGCTCTCTAGCAGTGAGTCTCTCGAGCCCCCGACCTTGTTGCTGTTGGTGGGGTTGCTGCTCGTGCTGGAAGTGGATGCTGTTGCTGCAGTGTTGGAGCTTGGCATGGTGAGAGTCCTCTGGGGCAAGGTAGCCGTGCCCGAGCTAGCGCTCAAACTGCTCAGCCCAGAGTGGCCCAGCGTCAGGGCCTGCTGCTTGGCAGGGTCGAGAGTCTTGTGTCGGCCCTGGGTGTGGTACGCCCGCTGTGTGAGGCTGCGGATCGAGGCTTCCCGTGGTGGCACAGCTGGGCATGGGTCGTGCAACTCCCCTTGCTTGCGAAAGAATGGGTCTGTCTTCATGTAGAGGGGTAGATTGCAGAATTCACCTGAGAGAGGTGAGAGGAGAGTCACAACTTTTAGAACTACAACAAGTATTGGTGTGAATGCTTAGATATATTAGACAAAAGAGATGATGCCTTGAGTCCTTGTGGAGCATTATTTGCTAGAATTTCTGCAATTAACTGAAATAGTATGATATGAACTCCCAAAGATTCCAGGCAATGAATTTGTATTTGTTCAGTGAAATCTATTGGTTCCTGCTCCAGAATTATCTTCATACCTTATTGTTTCACTTTTGTGAAAACATTTTCCAATTTTAACTCACTTTCCTGTCAGTCTTGTGTCACTCGGTCACACCAGAGAGGTAAAACTAGCAATCATGGCTCTCATCTGTTCATACTTACTCTTGTTAGCGCGGTGGGGAATGGGCACAGCCACATTTTTACCGCGGTCATAGTCCTGTGGTTTGGGTGGCGAGGCAGTGAAGCGGCAGATGCCGGGTTCAGACGGCGTGCTGAGGGATGTCATGCTGTCTGCTGGGTCGTTGGTACCTGTGGTCATCTGGTCAGACGAACTGTCTGAAATGAAACACTCTGTGATGGTGAACTTGGCGTGCTGCAGGTGCTCCTCCAGCTTGGCGTGCTCGTAGGCCCTCGCCAGCTCCTCATATGTGGAGGAGGCACTTTCTGTTGACACCATGCTGTTACGACCCTTATCTAGAAAAAAAAAAAGAAAAAAATACAGAGTCAGATTCAACCCATGTGCCACACATAAATTTCACTTGCAGTTAATCCCAGATGAATAAACAAAAACCACAAGGGAAGTCAACAGATTTGGTTGTGGAGATTAGAGGACTTCATTGTAGTGTCAAGATGGAAAGAGAATCACAACAAAGTTTTGCCAGTGGTCCAGGCTAGGATGGACTCACCTGTGTCTTGTGAGAGGCTGGCGCTGTAACTATCGCTCTCTGTAGCAGTGATGCCATGAGATCCCATCGTCCGCCAGTCCGAGGTCAGAGTTCGGGCCGAGGCGGTTGATTGGCTCTGACTTGGCCGGCTCAGCGTCCACTGACTGGAATATCTGTTTCTGGAGCTGTGGGCTGACTTTATACTCTTCCTGGACACGGGATCTGAGAGAGATGACAGTGATCAGAGTGTAGTCAGCAATACAAAGACAGTATGCCTGTAGATTGATCATTAGGGTGACTCAATACTTAACTTAATTCAGTTAGAAATAAAATACTCATTTCATGTTACATAAATTTATGAGAAGTAAAACTTATTACTTTAAAGAGAAGAACTCACTTGTGCCTGGACGGATGTCTGACATATCAATCAGAGGTCCCGAATTCTGTATGAGGGCTTGGTGGTGCAGAGACACGCCTGTACAGAAGTTCTGGGGATTCACTGATTGGCTGAACTCTGTGTCCGTCACTGGCACCGCTGCCTTGTCCTCCCCTGTTAAAGGAGGTACAAAATATTTACTAGAGATGTTCTTGAAACTTGAAAATGACACTGATTTGTGTTGCTGTTTGTATTGTACAGCCACATGCCTATCTGTTTGATGCCTTCCTTGTCCTCGATGAGTAGTTGAACACGTGGGATATCAATATGGAGCCGTGGCCCTTGAGGAGGGCCCTTAACTGGAGTGTCTATACTGCGATTGTTCTTGCTGCACACACATGGAAATGACACAGAGTCAGACCGGTGTCAACAAGTGCTTTCAAAACAGTGAGGCTGATCTTACAGAATGAAATGTTAAAATGTGGTCGTGAAAGCCGGCTCTTACCTGATGAGCATCTCGGCAAGGCTCTTAGCATCTATAAGAAGACAACATTTTAATTAGCTTATGGCTGGCTGTGAAAATAAGCAATTCAGTGTTTCCCTCTTTGTCACAATATTCCTTTATAGAAAAAAGCAGCGATCTCTCTCCCAAGTCTCTTTTCTCAAACTCACCTCTAAGTCGTTTAAGCCTCTTCTCTTTGCGTTTCTTGCGGATAATGAAGAGCAAAGCAACGCCTAGAGTAACCAAGATGACCGGGGAACCGATGGAGAATAGCTTTTTCACATCATCTCCCTCCCCACGAGCTGATTTGATGGGAGGGATTGTACCTGCAGAGAGAAAGAGGAACACCATTTGATGCAGAGAAATTCAGTGTGAGACATAACAAATGAGAGGAAACTACTGGGCAGACAGTGACGTAGAATGGCACTTACTGCCATCGTAGTCAGTGGTGGCAAACTGGGAACTCTGGTTGCCGCAACCGGCACTGTTGCAGGCCTTCATTTTGAGCTCATACCAGGTGGCCTCACGCAACTCGCTGAGGAACAGCTGAGTTGTGGAGTTGGCCTTGAGGCTTTGCCAGGCCCAAGTACCTTTGGGTCTAAAGTCCAGCATGATGTCAGTGATGGGGCAGCCGCCGCTGGTCCAGCCCTGCAGGTTGAGACCTGCGTGAGTGGAGTTGATGTGGGTGAGCAGTGGCTGCTCTTTATTGAATACTGGTTCTGTAAGAAACAAGACATGAAGCAGCAGGGCGTTACAAAAATAGTGTGGTTTTGTCAGAAAAGCAAAACTATATGTCTGTATTTATTTGGGATCCATTCCTGATTAAAAATCTACAAGGGATGCTTCCAGTAGAAGTACAATTTCACATTAAGATAAATTAATTCTTCCTTGGTACAAACATTAAACAGGATGTTAAAGCAAATGCGATGCTTCAGCTCACACTCCTCACCTCTTCCATGGGTCTTAGCCTCAATGATCTCACTGATTCGTCCGGAACCCACGCTGTTCTTTGCAGCCAACTTAACCTTGTACCAGGTCCCACAGCGCAGATTGTCCAACCTGAATGATCGTTCTGTGGAGCTGATGAACACATCTCTCCATTCCTCCGTGTTGTCCACAGAATACTGCAGCACAAACCCTGTGGAATCACACGTCGTATGCTAATGTTAAGTATGTAAATCCCCCCCAAATTTAAAACTGTTGAGGATCTGTGCTGCTACTACATCAGTTGGCCACCAGGGGGCAACAATCAACTACAACGTGGTCTGGTTTGACTATTTTTCCTGAAACACTGTTCAGACTGTTGTGTGCGATACAAGAAGATCTGTCACAAAATCAGATTAAAGGTTCAAGATAATTTTTTCACAAGATCTGCATGCTGTGGGCAGATAGTCAAGGAATATACCTCTGATAGAGCTTCCACCATTGTCACCAGGGATCCAAGTCAGGGTGATGGAGGAGGTGGAGGTCGTGGAAACAGTCAGACGGGGCTGATCAGGAGGAACTGGGTCAACAAAACCAGAAATATCTCAAAATAAGCACGTCCTTCATTGGTTTGAAACACACAGTATCCGGGTTACATTATTATGGGTATGTGTTGCCCATTCTTTTGTGACATCTTATATCAAATGGTTTAAAACGTGTTTGAGGGTCTCAAGTATGTCAGGACTGACGTTTTATTCATCTATAACAGAAATCAAGATCTTTCTCAGACCTAACCAAAATGTTAAAAAAAAATTTTTGAATTTGATCTTTGCCTCGCTTTGGCAAAACTCTACTTCGTTTGTGCTGTTGAGCTTCTAAAGTGAAAGTCCTGGACTTTCTCGATCCCCATCCTTGTTTAACTCCCTGTGATTCCAGTTTGGTTTATAAATTTACAGTTTCACTCACTCTACAGATATCTGTCCTGAGAGCTGCAAAATGTTTAACAATCTGCCATGTTACTGCTCCGTCAGATTTGTCTTACCTTGCACCACCAGATTGACTATAATGGTGTCAAAGCCCAGTGTATTAGTAGCCGTACAGGTGTAGTAACCAGAATCTTCTGCTTTGACAGAACGCAGCACCAGGGTGCCATTGGATAAGATCTGCCGTTGGCTGTCAGCTGTCACTGGAACAGTAGTGTCCTCACTGACAAAGTACACATGGGTTACTGATGTAAATCTCAGACTAAGACAACTTATTTCTTCTCTCAACAGCAGCAGTATCTATCTTGGTGAGTCACATCAGTGGTGTGTGATGATGATGAGCTCTGACCTGTCTTTGGTCCATTTAATTGTAGGGGCTGGTTCTCCCACTGAGCTGCATGGCAGACGCACTTCCTTCATCCAGGGTGTGGTTACTTTCCCCCCAAAGGAGAGAATCTTTGCTGGAACTGCACAAATAAAAAAAAAAAGTTCAACCTTTGTCACACAAGCACACAGAAAGTTAAAAATTGAAGCTGCTTCAGCATCTCTGCTACAAAGATGTCTTTCTTCAGATTGTCAGTTTTTTTCTCTCACCCATTTGCTGAATGAATGACCTGGTTCACCTAAGGGAAAGTCCTTTACTTACTGCTCAGGGGGGGGCTATATGATAGTGTTTTAGTCCAGCCCCTCCTCTGACCTCTTAGTTTCAATTTTTTCTCCATTCATCCTGCCCTCTATCGATTCTCCCCTACTATCTAACTCCCCAAGGGTCATTTTACGGGATAGGGCCTGTTCATCACCACATAATTAACAACAGCATTTCTTGCAACACAGCCGCTACTCAATCAATACCACGGCTGTCAGTCAATAGCAGAGCGAGCAGATGGAGCGAGACAGAGGGAGAGCAATGGAAGTGATTTGTGTGCAGGCGATCACGCTGCCGTTTCAAGGCTGTCTTCTGAATGCTCTTCCTTGTAACCTTTCCACAAACCTTTGTACCCTTCTATGCCACAGGCCCGCCTGGAGGACTCACCTTTTCCTGCAGGCTCCACTGTGACCTTTGAGCTGATGTTGCCTCGGCCTGCCGTTGTCACAGCCGCAGCCCAGATGTGGTACTGTTTACCCCGGGAAAGGTGAGTGATGCGGTAGAACAGCATCTCTGGGTTGGCCTCGTACTCGCTGGGTGCCTGGGATAGAGGGCACACAATGTCAGTGTCAGCAAATTATGATCAAACATTGATGGGATAGGATGGCAGAAACTCCTTGGCAAATCAGCCTACCTCACAGCAAAAGATATTGACATATTCTAGTAGCTAAAGCACAGAATTGGATTAGAGATGACTGTTATATTCAAGAGTCCAAGGATGCTGTGACAGTGTAACAGTGAGCCAGCACGTCCAATAACAAGATCCTGAAGCTAAAGCAGTAAAATGGAAACCAGCCATCATTAACCGAACTATTTACAGCTGCGCTTTTTACACTGCAACCTGTCAAAATGTCCTCAGTAGAAAACTGAATTGAACTGAAGAAGGTCATTTTCTTCTGGAATGCATGAAAAATGTATTTTTTACTGATTCTATAATTCTGTTTTCAAGCAATCTCTTTCCTCATTACTGCACATTATGTCAGCTTGATGTGCTTGTTGAAAGTGTACATTAATTCATGTTTCTTTAAACATCAAGATGTCTTCAAAATAAATCTTTCTTGACCACAAATAGTGAATGTTATGCTCTGTGAATTCAGATTGTTTTGTCACATTGGTTTGTCGCCTTAGTTTGTGCAGAACACAGTACTGGTTGTCATTCACAGTTTATAAAATATGGTGCGAGCCACTAACCCAAAGTGTTGGTAAAGTGGACATCTCACCCTTAAATCTGAAAACGTTTCTCTACATTGTTATTTATACTCCCAAATCCAGAAATACAAGAGTGAGAGAGTGAAATTTTTGTGTTTTTTGGAGAAAAATTTTGTTGATTCGTGGAGGAAAAAAATTGCAAATAATGTTTTAGGCCTCAAATAATCCATAATTTCATGATGAAATTTTTTTAAAGAAGATACTCACACACACATAGACACACACACACACACACACACACACACACACACACACACACACACACACACACACACACACACACGAAAAAACAGTTTTCTCTCAAGTCGCTTCTCTGTTCTATCTTTTTAATCTGCTCATCTCTGTGTTCATCTTCAATTCCTCCAGATTTTCTCTCTTTTCCTCTATCCCTCTAGTTCGAGCTCAGTGAAGAGGAGAGGATGGAGAGTTGGACGGATGTAGGGGGGGGTGGTGTATGTGCATTATGGGGGTGCGCTCGAAAATTCCTCCAGCATAGCATCGGTGTTGTGGTGATCGAGGGAGTGATACAGGGAGATAATGAAAAGACGGACAAAAGCACTCTCATCTCGATGTGACTGATACCCTCCTCTACTCCTCCCTTCTTCTCAGCCAGCCTCTCGCTCTCTCTCCCCCTCTTCAGCTCCCCACATCTCTCTCTTTTTCTCTCATTTCCCCTTGGTCTCTCCCCACCTCTAATGGTGTTTCGCTCCCTCTCTCAACCTCCTTTCCCCCTCCCTTCCTCCCTCCCTCTTCTCTGCTCATGCTCATTTACATGGCACTCATGCACAGAGAGGGAGGAGTATTTGTGAATAATAAGAAAGTGAGATTCTAGCCTGATATCAGATTTCAATGTGTGCTGGTGTTTGTGTGCACATGACCTAACCACAACCGAAATGCCACACATGCATGTATAAATAGAAAATGTTGAAATGTGATGTCTTTGCGTGTGTGTGTGTGTGTGTGTTTCTTATGCGGCAGTGTGCATGTGTGAGCTTGTTCTCTCCTTCATTTGCATATCTACGTCTCATCACGTTGCCAAGACAACCTCATCTGTTCATCTGGGAGGGCAGGAAATAAAGCGATGGTGCAAATGCAGTGAAAGAGAGACACATCACACATCACACAACACACACGCACACACATACGCGCACGTACACACACACACACACACACACACACACACACACACACACACACATACATGTACAAATGCAATTAATAATACGGGTTGCAAATCAATTATTTGTACTAGTAGGATTTATTTCATTATTAATTTTTTTCATTCGTATCTACTCAATCAAACGCTGGGACTGTTTTTTACTGGTCTCTTATGAGTCACGTCCATGAGGGCTTGACCTACCGGCTGTCCAGATCCTGGACTGGAGCAGTAGATGGTGTACTTGCGGATAACACCGTTTGGTTTGTGAGGAGGCAACCACGACACAACCACACTGCTTGGAGAGGAGGGTACTGCCTTGATGCCCGCTGGTGGACCAGGAACTATTGGAAAACATACAGCAACATCAGCAAACGTGTCAAATTCATGTGCTTCCATGGTGGTTTTTGTGCGTGTGCGCATATACATGCTGAGTGTTGGATGCCCATTAAAGTGAGCAGGCTTGTTTGCAGCTTGCTAGTCTTATCCTGCACTAAGCTGCTCTTGGAGGACTTTGAACAATTCTGTTTGGGTGGATAGCAGTGACATATGTTCAGTCAGACATCGGTCAGCAGTTCTGACTCCGTAACAAACAACATTCTCTTAACTCTGAAACCCACACACAGATTAGACTAGTGTCTGATCCTCTGTTAGCCACTTCAGTTTGACACTACACGCCACTTAATACTCCCTTTAAGGTGTGAAAAGAGATTTAGATGGCGGCGCCACGTATGAAAACACATCAGAATACTGGGCGCTGAACATGTGAACCATAATTCTTTTGTCACATTGGCCTTAGTGTGGAATCCACAGTGTCGAGCCTATTCAGTCTCAGCCATAAATATAACTTGTATTTGGCAGTGGGCCTCATTTGACGTCCACACAACTGCAGTTGAAGGCCCTGCTCTCTAAATCCAATCCCCTGTTTTCCTTTTTATTTGAGGGCCCCTGATCCAGTCATTCAACCAGGCCGTGCACTGCGACCCCTTCATCCTGCACATTACATGGTGAAAGACAAAAAAAGCAGCTGAAAAACGACACAACCACACTAGATGCAACAAGGGAGGCTTCGAAAGAGGGACGCTGTGGTGAGAGAAAGACAAGAATGATGGGTACAGTTTATATATAGGAGTCCCTATGGTGGTAGTGGCGCTGGATAAGGGCATTATTATCATAACCAAATTTCTGTGTCAAAATAAGAGTAGGAAATAGTAGAGAAAATGGGGGTGGAGTCCTATTTGGAAACCAAAATCTGCCCGGATCTCCATCAGACAGAGTCTCATGCACAGCCAGCATGACGAGGAAGCCAGGCATAACGGTGCTGGGTGAACGTCCCAACATGGAAACATAATGCACTGCTGTGCCAAGGAGGGCTTATATTGAGGGGAGAATACACTCAAACAAATAGACACCAAACACAAGTCATGCACGTTGATAGCTTTCTACTATGTCTATATAGACCGTGTGATCACTTAACTATCTTTCCATCTTCAACCCCCAGGCCCCTCCTCCCTGCCTCCTCAATAAAGAGACACGGATCTGGCTGTAATCCCGCCTCCGATGGTGTAAGCACAAAATTAAATCTTTCTAATCCAAAAGGAGTTAATCTCTATATGCCTATGGCAATGGGAGAAGTGCACGGGAGGCAGGCCCAGTCTGATGGCTGACTTCAGGATGCTATATGCTCCCAGAGAGCACCCCCACCCCTTGTGTCTCCCACCAGCCCTTCCTGAGCTGTGGACCCAAAGCCTCTTAATTCTCATTACCACTGCTAATGGAGCTCCCCAGCATAAATGAGCTTTTGTCATGAGTTTGAGATAAAACCCATGCCTTTTTTAAGTATGTTCTCACATCCTCTTCTACTTTAGCCCATGCGCCATGCAAAACACTCATGCTTTCTTTATTTTTTAGGAACAAAAGCAAGCCGACAACGTCTCATTTCGAGTTTCATTCTGTGTGCACACTCACAGTCCTCACGGGTCTGGATGTACAGGACGTTACTGCGAACCCCGTCTCCAGCTTGTGTGTAGGCCAGCACCTGAACACTGTAGTTGGTGAACTTCTCCAGCCCTCGCAGCTCCACCTGCTCACGGGTGGTGGTGATATTCTGCATCTCTCCCCACTCTGAAGAGGGTGGGATGGGAAAACCACTTTAGAAAATACAGAATGTAATCCGGACTCTGTTTTCCATCAAATAGAATTCTACACAACCATTATGCATTGTTAAATATGTTTTGGAGAGAATTTCATTTCTGCCTTGGATTGATGGTTATAGAAAATTACCATTGCTTAAAAAGGGACTTTGGTTTGCATCCTGAATCCCAATGGTTTTGTCTACTAAAGCAACATGTGTGGAGAAAAGATGACAATTTTGGTTTAATGTGGAAAAAAATAGATGTGTCCTTTCTAACTCCACAGTTTTTAGTAACCTTCACACGACCTTAACGCAATCATAAATTTATTTAGACGTCATTTCCCACAAAACATATTTGCTAATGCAAAATTTGGACACAGGTTGGAACAGACATTGGAGCACACAGAGGTCACTGTAATGGAATCTCACCAACCATCACCACTGATAGTGTCAAGAGTCTAAGAGACACAGAAACAAGGTCAAACACGGACAAATCCAAGGACACACAGCAACAAGAGGTACTTCATGAAAACCGTGCAGACACACATCAACACATTCTGACAAAGAGGTAGGAGGGTGGGAAGATGGGTCGGTCACTTAGTGAAGTTTATAATGAGAGAGGTGATAATTACTCTGCATCGGCCACTGGGCCTGGCCCCCACAGCACCCACCTCCGTCTGGGAAGAGGGACCAAAACACAACCCGGTAGCCTTTAAGCACACCGTGCAGTGTCAGCCGTGGAGGCTCGGCCCATGTGATCACTGCCTCGTCTGACGTCACAGAGATCGCTCGCACGTTCTGCGGGGGTTCGCTGGGCACTAGAGAGAGCAGGGGGTAGTCTTAGTGCTGTACGGTTGAAATATATGAGCTTCAAGGTTGTTTATTACTTTTCAACAGTCCTGTCTGTTGCTAAGACAAACTGACTGATCTAGGAAGATAAGTAACCAACACCAACAGCCCTACAGGCAATCTCTGCAGAAACAAATCAGTCAAATAAGCTCAAATTAGTTCTCGACAGTGTCTTGTTCAGTGTTAGCTTTTAGAGTGCAGACAGGAGAAGAAGTGGAGGGGTAGAGAGAGTTATTGGGGGAAGGAAGTGCAATGCAAGGGAGCAGCATGAGTTAAGGGGTTAAAATACAAATGGAGAAGGCAGGGTGAGGTGTTGAACATGAAATGTGATGGAAGACAATGTTCGTCTTCAAGGACTAGAGCAGGTCCATACATTCACATTTGTAATGGAGAACCAGCACTGTCAGAAAAACAAAAAAACAAAACGAAACTGTAAAACAGACAGTGGAGGGGTGAGGAGAAAGAGAGGGGAACCAATGGCAAGATAAAGGAGAGGAAGACAAAAAGAAGGCAGATTGGGCAGACGTGTAGAGAGTAATGGGGTTCCCTGTTCGCTTCTTGCACTCTACCAGCCTAATAAGGGTGCTAATTAAAGGCAAAGAAGGATGGGGATGGGGGATGTGCTGCAAATTCATGTCTACCCTTGCATGTATGTCTACATATGTATGTCATCTGCACCTATCGGTGTGTCTGCCATGCTTTTAATGCATGTGGCTCCATTTTAAATTGTCTGTGACGAATCAGAGATACACGCCTGATGAATGTTTAAATTTTTGTCCGCTTTTCACCTCACGTCCTCCCAGACCAGCAGTTGCCTTCGTCAGTCAAAACCTACACTCTTTTAATCTACAATTTTTTTCTATCCTTCTCTTGTGACTCTCCTACCATCTTCCAATGTGGTAGCGTTGATCTCAGTACTGGATGGCCCCGTCCCGGCTCTGTTGAAGGCCTGGACCACCACCCCATACTGGGCAAACTTCTTCAGGTTGTCCAATGTGTACACTTCACTGTCCCCCGTGGCTTTCATCTCTACAATGCTGTACTGGCCATTGCTGCCAGGGCCATTCTCTCTATATCCGATCTGGTAGCCTCGGATCACCCCGTTCTGCAGCTCCTTCTTAGGGGCCTAAAACATATGTGGGGAGATAATTTCTTTTTAAATTTTAAAGTGTATGTCAAACTTAAAAATCAGCAGAAATATAGGGGCCCTTTTTTCTTTCCTTTGTCATTACATGAGGAGGTTTTTCAAACTCTATCTTAAGAATTTAACTATTAAATATTATCAAGCTTTTTTATATGAATTGTGATCATTCATTAAATGTTTCCACTGTAATTCTGATTATCAGAAATAATCAATACATAATAATCCAGAGAATACTCATTTTACCCTCCATGTAACCCGTATGCTTTGTGAGGTCATCGGCTGGAGGATTACATCCATCGGCGGCCCATCAGGAGCTGTTGATGAACATTTTATATCAAATGATATTGTAAATATTCAGAGAATCTTCCATAGACAATAAAAGTACAAACAGACAAGCGAGCAAGCATGATGTGTGGCGGAGACAGAACCACTTACGTGCTTCCTCAGTACTGATTGTGAGCTCCTTGCTGGGAAGGCTGCGGCCGATCTTGTTGTAGGAATACATGCGGATGCTGTAAACGCAGGCCGGATGCAGCTCCACAATGTTAGCTTGGTTGTTGGTGGGAGAGATGTTCCTTGTTGTGTACATGTGATCCCAAGAGTCTATTGAATGTGAAAAGATCCCAAATCATTTAGGAATGGATCTTAAAGAAATCTGACAGATGGATTTAAATTCCGGGTACCTACCTGACTTGTTCTTGTACTCTATGTCGTAGCTGGTGATGATGCTGTTGCCATCAAACCTTTGGATCCAGCGCAGGTTCATGCTTCTGTCCTTCACCTCTCTCACTTCCAGCTCAGGGGGATCTGGTGGTTCTGTGTTTTGTTTTGTTTTTTGGGGGGGGGCAGTTTAGATAGACGACTGGTTCAACAGGATTCTCTGGGAACACCACAGGTTATCAAATTAGCAACATGCAGGTAGACAGACCTTGCACAGTGAGTTGGATGAGCCCTCGACCCTCTCCATAGGAATTGATGGCGTGGCAGGAGAAGAAGACGGAATCCCCTCGTTCTGCTGGGTTGAGCTGTGAAGATTGACACAAACAAAGAAAGATTACAGCGTGTTCAAAAGAGACAACAGCAGGAAAACAAATCACGAGAATCATCTCCAATCAATCTCATCCAATTCACAATCCTGGAGAAATATGAAATGAAGCCAGTCATTTCACCTTAACTGATTTTCATAAAGAATAGGTTGACGCCATGGGAAATACGCCATCTTCCAGACAGTTAGATGATCGATTCCATTGTTGTGTCTGTACGCTAAATATGAATCTATGACCAGAGACGTTAGCTTAGCTTAACATAAAGACTGGAAACAGTTATCTGGGATCTGTCTGAAGTAAAAAAATCTTTATATTTTAATGCAAATGTTTACAAATATCAGGGAACTATAGACTGCTGAAGGGAAGATTTTGTTAAATACTATCAGAGCCAGTTTCTATGAAACTACGCTAACTGAGGCTTGTATAGCCCTAAGCTGCATATACAGGATAGATATTTTAACCTCTTTTCACTTGATAATGCAAAAATGCAAGAGAGATAAGATCCTGCTTTATTTGGACTTGATTTACAAGACAATGTTTTTGCCAAGTGATTAATTTTATATCATCAAATATTTCTTCTTGGTTAGGGACTGCTGGGTGCTGTACGTGTCTGACCTTAAGGGTGGAGATGACTTCATCCCCCTTCTTGTTGATGGTGATGGAGTAACGGGGGTTTCTCTCTGCATCGATGACGGTGTCTCCTCTCTCCCAGCGGATGATGATGGGCTGTTCGCCCCGTGCCGTGCAATTTAGCTCCTTGGTTTGGCCCTTTCTCGCCATGGTGGTGTTGGGGTGGCTGGTGATCATGGCGGGAACTGAGCAGAAATACAACATGTCAGTATGATGAATGGTATGATATGGATTAATGAGACAGGGGGACAGGGATGTGATACTGGATATATTAGAATATATTGCAGATGTATAGACATCTCTATTTCTGCATTTCTGTTAACTAATTTCATTTCACGCTTCATGTCCTACCGGCCTTTCTACTCTGCCTCTTCCTTGTCTGTACTTATCTTTTTCTCCTGTTTTTCTTCCTCTTTCTTTCCTAAGTCATAGATTACTGATTGAAGGGGATCATGCGGTTTTGTTTTCATCACTAATTCATCGGTTCTTTCCCCTCAAACATTCAAGAGCACACAGACTGGAAGCCGAAGAGCATCGATCAATAGCAAAGACATCCCCAGCTAAGGACGTGGAGGATGGAGACGAGGTTTTGTTCAGTCCTGGCTGCAAAGGCCTGAGGCAAAAAGTGCATTTTAGAAAAGCTGACTCCCCTCCTAAAGGCCGAGGATCGTCTCTGAATACATTTTGCGCCCAGTGCAGCAATGCAGTTATGAAAGGAAGTGTGTTAAAGCTAAAGAGCATATGGCTGACACTTACTCTTGACAGTGAGGATCATGCTTTTACTGATGTCTGATCCCACTCCATTGGAGGCCTGGCAGAGGTAATATCCCCGGTCATCCTCCAGCACGTGCCGAATGAGCAGAGATCCATTTGACATGATCTGAATGCGACCAGTTAGCGGTACTGGGTGGTACTGCTGAGGGTTTCCTACACCTGCACAACACAAAGTAAATGCAAGTTAGTGTCTCCATTGTTTTGTATTTCACATAATGCTGTTATGTTGATGCTGTAGAAATAGTTGAGATGAGGTACAGACTTTACCTTTGGCGTGTTTCCACATGACTTTTGGAGGTGGGTAACCCTCCACTGAGCAGTTGAGAACACCAGCTTTGCCATAGATACAATCTTGGTTGTTGGGCTGCACCACAAAACGTGGCGGCACTGAGAAACAGAAGTACGATGTTAACCTAAATTTATGGACTACGAGATAATAGAAAAAGTGCAAAACGGGAGTGTTCATGTGCAATTCTACAATAAAAATCGCATCTGATCCGACATAATTCATCATCGTTCTCTATTTTCTCAGTCTCTCACCGGTAACTATCAGCTGCCTTTCCCAGCTGACGGTGGCAGCGGCATTGCTAGCGATGCAGGTGTAGTTTCCATTGTGCTTCAGTGTCACCTTGGAAATCTGAAGGGAGCTCATAAACTCTTTGGTCTCTATTCCGACGCCAGACGCCGAGCCTGGCACGATGAGCTGGCCGTCTTTGTGCCAGGTTATGCGTATGGGCATGTCCCCAGATGACACCACACAGGCAATGTACATCAGCTTCCCCACTGAGGTAGAGGGGATATCGAAGGGCTGAATGAGGGGCGGCACTGGGGGAGAGAGGAAGAGTGTGGAGAGTCAGAGGAATAAAGGCAGCCATAGTTGTGAAAGAGTGGCGGTGTGGCCATCTGGAGCAATGCTGAGAGAGAAGGTCATTGGCCGGTGCCCCCCTCCTCCTTTTTCCCCCCTCTGCAGGCCCCATCCTCTGCAGCCCATAATAGCTGCTCTGGTTAGAGTCCAATTGGCAGGAGGAAGTAGTTCTGTTGCCATAGTAATGGAGATTGGGGTGGGGGTACTACAGCTGAGACATCTGGGGGATTTAATCTAGGCTTCATTATTATTCATCTAATTAAATCAGAGACACTCTCACAAGCAGGCACACGCACACACCCTCAAACACCTCTGCAGCTGCCCATGTACCATCGTTAGCCCACTCACACTCTAAACAAAATGCAGACGCACAATACAACTAAAGTAAATATACCTGGAACCACAAAACTAACATCTATTTTTGCCAAAAAGCATTGCAATAATCTTGTACATCTTAGTGTCTCCGTTCAGTAGGTACTCTGATAATGGCTAATCTCCAATCTTATTTTATCAAGGGTAAAAACAAACATAGAAGGTAACTTGCCTTATTTGGTCATGTTGCTTTATCAGTATTTTTTTTGTATATTTCTTCTGTTTGCACTGATGTGAGCAAAAAAATACCCAGGAATACTGCTTCAGGACGAAATACGGTGAGTCCGTACCAATGGGGCAGTTGGGTCACCCTCTTTACCGCAACCTCTTGTATGGATTTGCATTAATAAATCTCCTGTATCTTTACTCAAAAATGTTGCTTTATACAATCTTACTGCGTTGAATCCATTTTTCTCTTCAAGCTTACCTTTGACGGTGACATGAACGGTCTGGTTTATTGACACCTGGGGTTGGATCAGAACGCTACACAAGTAGGTGCCTTCATCTGCTCCCTTCTGCACATCCGTCAGCCTCAGGGTGCCATTCTCAAAAACCACTTGACGATGATTATCAGGCAGCTGCATGCCATCCTTTAGCCACTTGATGGAGTAATATGGGTAGCCAATCACACGGCATGTTATGTAGGTGTTCCTGCCTGCCACTGCAGTGATGTCCCGCATGGGTCTGATTCGAGGTGGACCTGGAGACACAGGGGAGAGAGGGAGGGGATGGAAGGAGAGGATAGAGAGAGAGTGAGAGAGAGAGAGGTCGGAGAGAGGCAGATGAGGTGATGGAGGTCATGACAGAGTAAGGGTAGCAGCCACGGAGACAGGAGGTGAAGAGATAAAGGTTGAGGGATAGAGTGATTGGGGTAAGTTGACAGGTGGACAGGGAGGTTAGTTATGCTCCCTTTACTAATATCTGACTGAGGATATTGTTGATTGTAGACTAATAAGATATGCTGTGTATCTGAGAGACTGTGTTATAGATAGATAGATAGATAGATAGATAGATAGATAGATAGATAGATAGATAGATAGATAGATAGATAGATAGATAGATAGATAGATAGATAGATAGATAGATAGATAGATAGATAGATAGATAGATAGATAGATAGATAGATAGATAGATAGATAGATAGAGACAGGCAGGCAGACAGACAAACAGACAGACAGATACGTGGATAGATACAGACATATGACAGATAGATAAACAGACAGATCAATAGACAGATGATATATGTGACTATGTGTGATTGTAATCTGATCTCTCTCTAGCTCTATATTTGTAAAGAGTAAGGTGTAGGGTGCATTTATATTGAAAAGCAGACAGGCACCTCTTACGTTTATGCGCGCTTGGTACTCGGCGCTACCGGCCGAGTTGCGTGCGACGCAACGATACACTCCTCCATCTCGAATGAGTGGACTGCTGACGTTGACATGTGACACGGTCAGGCCGTCCGACAGGGTGTACTGGCTGGTCTTGTAGGTGGAGTCTCGCACCACCGGCTCATCGTCCAGTGTCCAGGTAATGGAAGGAGGCGGGGCTCCTTTGGCGGCACACATGAGGGAGAAAGGTTCCCCAGGGTTCACCACTCGTTCGCTGAAGGAAGACACAATACGAGGAGTACCATCTGCAAGGAGACAAAGGATGGAGAGAGAAAGCTGAAAAATAGATGAATATGCGAGAAGACAGCGCTGATTGCTGGTTGAGGTTCTTTCTACCATCTTGTTTCATGTGTTATCGCTCAATTTATTCAACAGAATTGAGATAAAGAATAATGGTCAACTCTAAAAGTGAACAATATGTTCTTGTTATTGATATGTTACAACAATGTAACAAAATACATTTTGAACATCCACACACCCTCTAACAGAATGATGGAGAAGTCCTGAGCAGTGTGGCCCTTTCGGGAGGCGAAGCACTGGTAGGCCCCGGAGTGAAACTTCTGCGCTGCAGTGATCTGCAGGGTGTCATTGTGTTGTCCCTGGATGGAGATGTGCTGGTCGGGGACGATGGGCTCTGTGTTGCTAAACCAGCTGATGGTGTATTCTGGAGAACCCTCCACGGTGCAGGTGAAGAACAATGTGCTGCTGATGCCAGTTTTCAAATTCTTAGGGGACAGGGTCACCCGCAGTGGATCTGAGAGAGGGACACATGTGGTTATTTAAAAAAAACTCATAAACACATTTCATTCTGTTTTGCCGCTATGTCATGTTGTTCTTTAAATGCTATGTGAATTAAATTAATAATGTAATGTAAGTCTTCTTCTTTTCCTTTCGGCTTTTCCCTTCAGGGATCGCCACAGCAAATCAATTGCCTCCATCGAACCCTGTCTTCTGCATCCTCTTCTCTCACACCACCTCTTTCACTTGGGTCCCTCTCATTCACACACATGCACTCTGTCTTACTGCGGCTAACCTTCATTCCTCTCCTTTCCAGGACAAACCTCCAACTCTCTAGCTTCTCCTCCACCTGTTCCCTGCTCTCACTACAGATCACAATGTCATCTGCAAACATCCTAGTCCATGGAGATTCCTGTCTAACCTCGTCTGTCAGCCTGTCCATCACCATAGCGAACGAGAAGGGGCTCAGAGCTGATCCCTGATGCAGTCCCACCTCCACCTTGAACTCCTCCGTCACACCTACAGCACACCTCACCGCTGTCTTACAGTCCTCATACATGTCCTGCACCGTTCTAACATACTTCTCTGCCACTCCAAACTTCCTCATACAATACCACAGTTCCTCTCTGGGCACCCTGTCATAAGCTTTCTCCAGATCTACAAAACACAATGCAACTCCCTCTGGCCTTGTCTGTACTTCTCTATCAACATCCTCAAAGCAAATACTGCATCTGTAGTACACTTTTTTGGCATGAAACCATACTGCTGCTCACAAATGCTCACTTCTGCCCTTAGTCAAGCTTCTACTCTTTCCCATAACTTTATTGTATGGCTCATAAGCTTTATTCCTCTGTAGTTGCCACAACTCTGCACATCTCCCATGTTCTTAAAAATGGGCACCAGCACACTTCTCCTCCATTCCTCAGGCATCTTCTCACTATCTAAGATCCTGTTGAACACCCCAGTCAGAAACTCTACTGCCACCTCTCCTAGACACTTCCAAACCTCTACAGGTATATCATCAGGACTGACTGCCTTTCCACTCTTCATCCTCTTCAACGCCCTCCTCCCTTCATCCTGACTAATCATTGCTACTTCCTGGTCCACAACAGTCACCTCTTCTAGTCTTTGTTCTCTCTCATTTTCCACATTCATTAACTCTTCAAAGTACTCTCTCCATCTTCCCATCATGCTACTGGCACCTGTCAATAGACTTCCATGTCTATCCTTAATCACCCTAACCTGCTGCAGGTCCTTCCCATCTCTGTCTCTCTGTCTTGCCAGCCTGTATAGATCAGTCTCTCCCTCCTTACTGTCTAACCTAGCATACAAATCATCATAAGCCCCTTGTTTGGCCTTTGCTACCTCTACCTTCGCCTTATGCTGTATCTCCCTGTACTCCTGTCTACTCTCCTCAGTCCTCTCAGTGTCCCACTTCTTCTTAGCTACCCTCTTTCTCTGTATACACTCCTGTACCTCCTCATTCCATCACCAAGTCTCCTTATCTACTTTCCTTCCAGATGACACACCAAGTACCCTCCTACCTGTCTCCCTGATCACATTAGCTGTAGTTGTCCAGTCATCTGGAAGCACCTCCTGACCACCCAGAGCCTGTCTTAACTCCTTCCTAAAAGTCATGCAACACTCTTCCTTTTTCAGCTTCCACCATTTCGTCTTCTGCTCTGCCTTTGCCCTCTTCATCTTCCTCACCACCAGAGTCATCCTACACACCACCATCCTATGCTGTTTGGCTACACTCTCGCCTACCACTACTTTGCAGTCACTGATCTCCTTCAGATTATACCGTCTACACAAGATGTAGTCTACCTGTGTGCTCCTACCACAACTCTTATAGGTCACCCTATGTTCCTGCCTCTTCTGGAAGAAAGTATTCACTATAGCCATTTCCATCCTTTTTGCAAAGTCAACTGCTATCTGTCCTTCTGCTTTCCTCTCCTGGATACCAAACCTGCCCATCACCTTCTCATCACCTCTGTTTCCTGAATCAACATGTCCATTGAAGTCTGCTCCAATGACAACTCTCTCACTTCTCGGTATGCTCTGCATAACTTCATCAAAGTCCAGCCAGAATTTCTCCTTCTCCTCCAGCTCACATCCTACCTGTGGAGCATACCCACTAACAACATTAACCATCACACCTTCGATTTCTAGCTTCAGACTCATCACTCTATTTGACATTCTTTTTTACCTCCAGGGCATTCCTAACAAACTCCTCCTTCAGGATAACTCCTAATCCATTTCTCTTCCTATCTACACCATGATAGAACAATTTGAACCCTGCTCCTGAACTTTTAGCCTTGCTACCTTTCCACTTGGTCTCCAGTATGTCTATCTTCCTTCTCTGCATCATGTCAACCAACTCTCTACCTTTTCCTGTCATAGTCCCAACATTCAACGTCCCTACTCTCAGTCATATACTCTTGGCGTTCCTCTTCTCTCTCTTCCTACACTTTCCTCCTCTCGTTCTTCGACGAACAGTAGTCCAATTTCCACTGGCACCCTGTAGGTCAACAGCGCCGATGGCGGTCGTTGTTAACCCGGGCCTTGACCGATCCGGTATGGAAGTTTGATGTTTGATTTGCATGTTTGATTTGGCAAAAGTTTTATGCTAAATGCCCTTCCTGACGCAATCCTCTGTATTTATCCGGGCTTGGGACCAGCACAATAAGACACTGGCTTGTGTCCTCATGTAATGTAAGTATGCACTTATATTGTACTACCCGCCTACTTTCTATTTTTATATGATACTACTCAATAACCTTAACTTATTTAAATGTATACAGTATTAATGCGCAAAACATGAATAGTTACAAATTAATGTATTCATAAACACATTTCAAATTCTTTCAATCTCAAAGTTTTATTTTGTTGTATATGATACCCATGCCCATGCAAATGACTCAAATAGTTCAACTGTATTCAAATTGTGAGATGGACGAGAGAGAGAGAGAGAGAGAGAGAGAGAGAGAGAGAGAGAGAGAGAGAGAGAGAGAGAGAGAGAGAGAGCACAATCAGTGGTGGTGACTCAATCAGTTCGACTCGCTAATTAAAAAAACAGCTGGAGATATCTCTTCACATTTCTGTCCACTCGTGTGTGTTAAGTGTGTCTATCTGTTTTGTGTGTGTGTGTGTGTGTGTGTGTGTGTGTGTGTGTGTGTGTGTGTGTGTGTGTGTGTGTGTGTGTGTGTGTGTGTGTGTGTGAGACGGAGAGACGGAGAGACGGAGTGTGCGCGCACATGTGTGTGCAAAAATGTCAGTGAGCAATAAGGCAGCTGGTGGTGTGTGCTGGGGGGCATCTCTGTGCCTCCCAACCCCCCCTCACCCTGTCAGAGTCACAGAGTGGGCTGCCATGACGTGCCCATTGGCAAAGCCCACCGCCGATCTATTCTCTCCCTCTGTCTCGTCTTCTCCTGCTCTTTGTTTCTTTGTATACATTACACCACCTATGTTTATCTCCGCCTCGCCCGCTATCTTGTTATTACATTGCAGATAATGTCATTCCAGCACAGTCTGGATGTGTGTCCCTTCTGTGACCCCCTGTATTTATCTGTCTTCCTCACCCTCCGTCCCTGAGATGGTGAATCGTGCTGGCAGCTGTGATACGGACTCAGTCCCAGTGAATTATTGCCCTGTCTCTCTTCTTGAGACCTGATCCGAAGCGGCGTCACACAGCTCATACACGTTTGTTACAGACACACTCTAGGTGTGACTTATATGTGTGCCTCAAACCAAAGTTAGAGGAGTCCGTGCCTGTCTGTCAGGCTGATTCACTGACAAGACGGTGTGGAAGTTTCTCAGATTGCTCTTGAATATGTGCGTCGGTGCATGCGTGCGTGCGTGTGTGTGCTCAAACACCTATCACATGAAGTTGTCCAGACACCTCCTTCGAGCCAAAGCTGTTGGTAACCTCGCATGCGTAGCTGCCGCTGTCTTCTTGTCTCAGGTCACTGATGGTAAGCCCTGTCAAACGCCGTGTCCACCGGGCATCTGAGGGCAGTGGGCGGCCATCTTTCAGCCAGCGGACGGTGGGGCTTGGGTAACCCCCTGCAGTGCAAGGGAGTTCAATACTATGGCCTGCGTACACCTCCCCCGCTTGGAAACTGTCCAGGATTGTGGGTGAGGACTCATTGGGGTCTGAAGAGAAAAAATAAATATGATTCTATTTTTTGTCAAGACAAAAAGATAAAAGTCACACAGGTGTCTGTCGACTGACAACAACAGTAAAGCTACCCACCCATTACGGAGAGCCTCGCTCCATTGCTTTGGCGCGTCTCGCCGCTGTACTTATGTTTGGTGATGCACCTGTATGTGGAGAGGGCGTCCTCCTTCTGAACATCAGAGATGTAAAGGGCCCCAAAAGAGGTCAGCAGGAACCTGTTACCTGTGGAAGACACATTCAATTAAGACTTTTTTTTCATCAAACAAGTCATTATCCGTAAAGAAATCTTGCTGATAGATGAGAGAAATACAAAAGAAGTAAAAAACCTGCACCAAGATAGTTATTTCGGTACAGATCTATAGTGCTCATTGCAAAACTATAGTGTTATAAGAGCAAACACCTGCCTGAACAGTTGGCGCTACCTGCCTGATAATGTTGCTATCCAGAACCTGGCTCTCTTTCAAGGCCTGGAGGACACACAGCGGTCGCTGACTTTCACCACGCAAAGACACAGTAGCAACTGATTTACTGTCCCTTCACACACAACATAAAGCTCTTATGCACCGTACTTTAATAACTAAACTCCCTGAATGTTCTTCTATTAAGTGCTACAATGATGGAAGGCCAAAGACCAAGTGTGTCAATCTATGCCGAGGTGAACAGTCTAGATAGTGTTTAATTGGCTATACTGCATTTTTCATCTTGTATACAGTTACAGAGCACATTCACATAAACAGTACAGGTAGTCCTCAACTTCTGAACATTCAACTTACGAACATTCGGAGATTTGAACAAACGCGCCTCGCCATATGCAATTACTGTTGGGCTGCGTTCACGCATCTCCAACCCTCATCTCCCTCTCTTGTTCTCCTCTGCTGTTGTGTAGTGGTTCTGACACTTTTTGGTTTCAGCAGGGAGACTTTATTTCATCCTGTGCGCATTTTCACTCGCAGCCTAAGTGTTGCTTCTTTTTCACTTCATAATAAAAGCATAAGGCTGTACTTTGACTCTATGTCGGCATCTATTTGTGTACTTTATTAATTCTAAAAAGCCTGAGCGATGACTTTTTATCAACTTGACCATTCTTCTCATTCAAATTAAAAGTAAGACTGCCTTTAACTCAACAAGTCAAAAATCTCTTTGATCCATCAATGGTGAAAATTCCATCCATCATCCTGTTTCAAAAGGAAAGCCTCACTTTTAAAAGGCTATGTACTAAAAACAGTTGTTTCTGGAACATTTTCATAAATTGTTGCCACTATGCAGTATATTTACTATGTACTGTGTTGTTTAGCATCGACAGGCCAACAGCTGTATTGAGGTGCCCCTATGTGTTTATCAGCAGCAATATTTAATCTACAAACACAATGTTTGTCAAGGTCTCGCAAAGGGTTGAACAGGGATCCTGAAGGTAGCTGTTAGAGACACTGCATGTGTTCACACTGACTATACGTGAATATATGACCCAACGGGAGGCGCAGGCAGCAATTTTACAGCAGTCTTTGTTTACCCCCAGAATGAAGCCTTACAGGATAATGAGCACTTTAAAACTGCCACTCCCACAACATCGACAACTCGCCTGTCACAACACTCTGACATCGGCAGGGGCAGACAGGGAAAGGGAGAGCGATATAAGGAGAGAGTGAGAGAGCGAGTCAGCTGGATCTGTCAAAGCCACACTTTCTGTCTTCAGCAGGGGATGGTATTCATCCCATCCACAGTGACGCCTCTGAGACAACACTGATTACACAATGCACATCACATTACTTCCCTATCTGTTTATCCTGAGTAGCTCGAACACAAAATCTTTCTGTCTTTTGTCGACTCTCCTTGCATCTTTGTGTGAACCCTCTCATCGTCTCTCACCCTCTCTCTCTGTCTCAGCCCGCCGGTTTCAGTCTCTAGGCAGAGTGGCAGACAGAGTAAAATATTAATTACTAAATCACTGTGCACCCTCAGCTTTTATTTATGCTGACTTGTCTAGATAACAAGAATCAGAGCCAATGTGCATAACACACGGGCATGGGTGGACACACACACACACACACACACACACACACACACACACACACACACACACACACACACACACACACACACACACAGCAGAAGTAAATTTGCAAATTTGCAGACATGCATGCACACATGCAGCTGAAAGTTGTAGGTGGTCGCATGAATTTACTCCATGGTCACATTATACTATAATGCTATAGACTGTTCTATTTGGAAACCAAACATTTTTACAGATAACTGTCATTTGCCATGTACTTCAACTCCATCTATGAATATGTGATGGATATTGAGACGGTGCATATTTATTTGTGACTGCTCCACCTTCTACTGGCTGACCTTTGGATATCAATTTTAATTGTCATGTGAGCTTTTTTATGTCACACAACCTCATGCTCTGAAAATGGCCATCAGATGAAAAATAGCAGCACTTACTCGTCCTCAAAAGACTATCAAGGAACCATTCAGAGGTTAAAAGATGTTTCCCCAACTATGTATGGTTCTTTATAGAGTTCTTTCAGCCAGAAAGCTCTTTTGAAAGAAGCTTTGTAGCCTAGAGGATGTCAACATTGTTAGATTTTGTATGCGTTTTGTCAGAGTCTTCCTTCTTGGGAGAAAATGAATGTATTCCTGATGCAGATAGTTCAGAGGGAAAGATTTTTATATAAACTAAGGTATACTTTTGACAAGAAAAAAATAAGCTGTATCAAAACTGATTCTATGAAATATGTGTTTTTACAAATCTCAGAAGATATTCATACCAAAATTCAAATTTGACGTTAATCACTGGTTTTACAACAATAATAAAAAAAAAGATTCACACGTTAGTCAAGTTTAATTTAGTGCAAGAGTCCATTTCTAGAGTAAAGTATTTTCCACACTATAAGGCGCACTGGATTATAAGGTGCACCTTCAATGAATGGCGTATTTTTTAAAAAAAAATCATACATAAGGCGCACTGGATTATAAAGTGCAGGATTATAAAATGTACTGTATTATAAAATGCATCTGAGAACTCATCTTCAATGAATGGTCTATTTTAAAACTTTTTTCATATATAAGGCACATTGGATTATAAGAAATTGAGAAAATTAAAGGCTTTTAGGTGCGCCTTACAGTGGGGAAAATACTGTACTCATTTAACTGAAATAACGTCTTCTCACTCTGTTAGAACTACAGTATTTACTGCTGTAACAGAGGATCCTTCATTCATCTTGAA